>PGFW01052643.1:0-10610 GCA_003123925.1 Haematobia irritans | reverse complement strand
CACGGTTACCACAGTTTGTAAAATTCTCTTAAAAGTGGTAGATTTTTTACTGTTTGGTCGATTTGTAATTTTTTTTTATATTTTGGTAGTGTTTGCAAAATATTCCTCTCCAAATAAGAGGAAGAACTAAGAGAAATTTAGTTGGCAACTCTGGCCCAAGATAGTTGAAGATTTTACGAGTTCCGCAGCAAGAAATTTATAATTGTTAATTTCATCAGATAAAAGTATCTAATCGCAGTTTTGTTCTGTTAAAAATATACAAAAAATTTGATGATGTTTTGAAGAGTGTAACAGAACATAAACAAGTATGTATATACGGCCGTAAGTTCGGCCAGTCGGAGGCCGAAGCTTATGTACCCTCCACCATGCATTGCGTAGAAACTTCTTCTAAACACTGCCATTCACCAATCGAATACTTGGGTTGCGGTAACGCTTACAGATGGCAAGTTCTTCAAACCTAGTACACGGTTTCAAATATAACAGTAAGTCCATACATGTAATTTAAATTAAAACAAGACCGACTAAAGTTATAATTCATTTGACAAAATTTTCTATAGTAAAATAAAAATTGGACAAAATTTCAAAAATAAAATTTTGACAAAATTTTTTTCGTCATAGAAATAAAAGTTTTGACAAAATTGTCCAATGATTATGAGCCGATATGGACCAAATTTGTTTGTGTGATTCGGGGATGGCTTATATAATAATTATAGACCAATATGGGGCTAATTATGGAATTGATTGTTAGTGGCCATATACTACACACCACGTCCAAAATTTGAACCGGATCGGATGAATTTTGCTTCTTCCAAAGGGCTCCGGAGGTCAAATCGGAACGGTTTAATATGGCAGTCTATATAAATTATGGACCGATAATGACAATTCCTGGCCACCGGTGTTTAGTAGTGCGCATATACTAACACCATATGTTCCAAATTTCAAAACGATCGCGATGAAAAAATTTGCTCCTCCAAGGCGCGTCGGAGTCCAGAATCTGGAGAACTGAGTTTATATGGAGGCTATATATAATTATGAACCTATGTGGAGATCTTTTGCGAGGATTTTGAGGCCATCAAACTCATGATACCAAATTTCACGTGACACGATCGGATGAATATCTTGCTCCTCAAGAGGCTCCGGAGACAATTATATGGGAGGCTCAATAGTATATTATGCAATTTGCTGTGTAATAAAAACTAATGTTCCAAAAGACATTTCAACCGAATTTTACGGATTCGAAGCTCGTGTTAGGCTCGCAATTGCAAAATCTAGTGGTCTTCGAAAACGTCCTTATCATTGTATTTATTTGACATTGAATACAAAGGAAATATAAATAATGTTCTACCAAAAACGAACTCAAAATTTTCAACCAAGTTTATTTATAAGTCATATGCCAATATTTGTGGATTTTTTTTATTAATACCTTCCACTACACTATACCATTATCAAGTATATGTTGTATGTAAGCGCCATCACATCTTAGAAGTTATATTCTCAGTAGATTTAGCGATGTACGTCTGTCTGCCTTTCCGTCTGTCTATCTATTCTATGTACATTTTTTTAACTTTATTAAGATCTGATATCATTGTAAATATTATATATCCTTCTTATTTAATAAATAACAATATGTACCATAAGACATTAAAATAACGTCATATTTTCCATATTAAATAAACTTTTCTTGGAACAATTCTTTTGATTGTATCGTTCTTTGTTCATCTTTTATATATTACAGATACATATTATTGAAATTTGATATATCAATACCTTAAATGTTCTTCATTATACATTCCTATACTTAACTCCTCTTTCATATCTTTTTTCCAATCACTTTCCCCCACTTTAATGTATTCTCTCTATCAAATATGATATAAAATTTCTAAATATGTGTCTCATATGACATTCCAAATTCTTTATATTTTCAGATTGTCTTCTTATATATAATTGATTATATTAATCTTATCTATATTTATTTTCCAATAATTTTTATTCTCCTCATAATTTAATTCTTCAAATTTATACTTTCTCACAACTTCTAAATACATTACCCCCAATACTTTATATATATAATTTTCTATTCTCCATAATTCTGCAATCATCTTATTCTTTATTCTATGCTATCTTTAAATTTTTTCAAAACTCCTCATAAAAAATTCATCTACCAATTCTCATATTCTACCAAAACAATCCTCATTATCATATTATATATATATTATATAATATATTATATACTACTCATTTCTTAATATTATAATTATATATAACTATCTATTATAATATATTAATATATAATATAAATTATATAAATACATAATATATATAATATATTATTACATTTTCAATAAATTGTTTTACAATATAAAAATTATTTCCAAATTAATATATAACAATAAAAAAAAAATTTATATATTTAAAGTATAATTATCACCTATTAAAAATTTATAAATATTAATATTTCAATTTATTCTATGATTATATTTTCAATTTCAAATCTCTTTATATCTTTTTCAATTAAATACAATGTTAAAAATTATGTTTTTTCCAACTTAATATTAAATTAAAAAAAAAATATTATTATTTAAATATACTACTTCACCTAAATCTTCTCTTCCCCTCTTTTTTATTATATATTTTCTTGTATACTTTATTACCCACAACACATAATAATTTATTTATATTAAAAATAATTTTTATCACTTTCAAAACACTTTCTTTACAAACCATTATCAATAAATCTTTGACATTTCCAATTTTCAATTTATGAAATAATGAATATTAAATATTATTAAATATCATTTACTGTACTCCAAAAAAAAACACAAAACAAAAAAACATCAAAACACCAAAACGTAAACAAAATATATAATCTACTATAATATTATATATTATTAGTATATATTACGTATTATATTTTATTATATAATCTCATATATATATAAATATATATATCAATTATTATTATTATATTATATTACTATATATACTACCTATACCAATATATACTATAATAATATATTTACTATGACGTATATCTAATATTGATTAATCAAATAGGGTTGTCTTTTGAGTCGAAATAGTCTATGCTAAATTTGTGGACGATCGACTTAACTGTGGGCTGGATTTGACACAAAAAATGCTGACAGAGGACATCAATCGCCTCGATTCACATTCTAAGATACCAGATGGGTCTTGGGCGATCCTTCTGAGCGTTCCCCCCCCCCCCCCCTTTATATGGCACGAAACTTATTATTCCTATCCACAGTATTGGGTGAAAGGGTAAAATGTGAGTTTTTTAAGCTATATTTTGTGCAGCCGTACTTAATTTTGGCCGACGACCCTATGCCATTTAAGGACGGCCGACTACACCTGTACTTTTTGGACCAATATACACTATCAGATAGACAGTTCAATATTACTAAACAATATAACTATGAGACAAGAATCTGAAAATCTACGTTTCTGGCCATATGTCATATTGAGACATACGTGTTAGAATTTTAGTAATATCTTTGGAGGAAAAAGAATTTAAAAGCCTTTAAAATGGGGATACAGGCAAAAATGCTTGGAAAACTTATGAATATGTGAATTAGTGCTTAAATATAGGCAATGTTACTTGAATGAAATCTTTAATGTATCATTTATGTGAAGTTATTCAATTCCAAAAAAAAAAACAATAAACACTAAAATGTACATTAAATTTATATGTTACGTGCCATGACGTAAGACTGACGAACCTCAAAGATATTGTCAGAATCCAAGAATTTATTTAATATGTCATTGTGAACATATGACAGTATTTTATTGTCTTATGTACTTATTGTTATTATAGTAAGAATGGATAAATAAAAATAAATATCTTAATAAAAGCTGTGGATGATATGTTTAGAGTAAAACCTCTTTAAATAAGTTTTGAAACATGTCCTGATTACAAGATAGACAGACGGAAAAAAAGGCAGACAGAGCATCGTCTAAATTACTGGATAATTCTAAACGATGGGTTTGGGCTTACCTAACAATGCCAAACTTATTATACCCTTGTATACGGTGTTGGTGGAAAAAGGGGTTATAAAAATAAAAAAATCGACAAATATTGTAGCATTGCGATAATGTCACTTTTAATTTGAGTTTTGCGTTTTGGTTCTAGAAAATTTTATTTTGTTTTCAGCCTTTAATTCTTCATGTGCTATTAAGTCATTTAAGTGTTAAAGAATTAATTTTTCCCATTCAGCTTAGACTTCGAATTGCCTTTCAAATAATGTGTTGAAATATGATCTTTTTTGACGATTTTTTCCTTGTATTCATGTCAAAATAAATACCATTTGAGCCATTTCGGACCTCAGTTTGGCTTGCGGGCCTCTAAGGAACATATTCTCGATTGGTTGAACATTTGTTACATGGTGTTGGGCTTAAGACCACGCAAAATTCGTCCATGGTTCATAATATTATATAGCCTCCATATAAACGTTTCTCGATTTGACATCGTTTAGCCTCTTGGAGGGCAAACAAAAAAACAAAAACCCCACCACCCCACACAACAACCACTTTCTCGAATCCGTCTTAGACCCCAACTTTGGACTCGCGTTGTCCCTCAGCCCTACCCTATCCCGGTCTCTACCCCACACGTGCCCAGACCATTCACCCGGTCCCCTATTCCCCGGCCCTTCCCCTCACTCTATACTATAGCCCTCCACTAATCAACCCGTTCTACACCACGCCTTTGACCCTCCTGACCTCCTATGGGCGAGCCAACTCCTCACTCCGAATCCGGTTACAATTACTGGAACGTCGTGTGGATGTAGCCCTATCCCCATGGTCCACTACCCAATCCCTCTCAACACTTAGATCCATATTCGGTCATATACCCCATCACCACATCACTATATACCGCCGACTCCCCCACTCCCCACAACCACCATTTGGTCCCATTATCCGGCCCACCCTCCCCACTCCATGCGAAACACACTCTTCTCGTCAATCACTTCTCATTTTTTTATCCTCTCTCTTCAACAAATTTATCGTCAACTTTCCCTTTTCTATAGAAACTCTTCTGTCACACCTTTCCTCACTTCTCTTCCCCTTACTTAACACATTTCTGTCACACGCATCATCCCTCCCACCCTTCATACGCTCCCTCTTAAATCGGTTTTCCTTCTCCACTTCCTCAACCCTACTCCTACCCACCCTGCTTCATCGGCCCTCCCTACTTCCCTCACTTTTAGAAGACCGTCTGTTAACCCCACGGATTTTAACGTAACCCTCTGCCATCCTGTACCGCGTTCTACGCCACCAGGCATCACTCTCCGATTGTGACCATGGCCCAGTGTTCTCACCGAGATCCGTTCCTCTACGCAATCGGCCATCGCGTCGGGAGCCGGACTCCATAATGCTTCGGCCCCTGGCCGACCCTTAAGCGCCGCTCCTACTTTCCACTACTCCCTGTTCTATTCTCTGTCCTCACTTTTTCACAACCACCTTATCCCTTTCTCTCGTCCATATCCTTCTTCACGGACACACACACCTTCGGTTAGACTCACTCTCTCCTATTGCTCGACATTAACCAATTCTTACCACATTTCTTGCTCGCGGACCTCGTCAACCCTCTCTCTCCTCTCCTCGGCGCCACGCGTTCCGCCAACTACATTTCCTCTCTCAGTTCTTCTCTCTCTATTTGGAGCAGGCCACCACTTTTCGACTTAGTCTTAACATTCCAAAATTATAATATAATAACTTACATATCGATACCCAATAGTCGGTAATTTCCCAATCTACGTGGCTTTTATTTGACTTTTACCTTGATCCTGATGATAACATGGTGGTAACCATAGACCAAATCTATACCTATTTCAATACCACATGCTTTGAAAGCTTTAATGGCTGTTCCACAAATCTATTTCTCTCTGTTCTATAGTCAGTATCAATCATGAAATTGCCTATTCACAGTTCTGAATTATCGTTTTATCCCTCCCATCACTCAAAACTGGATTATGCTAACAGCCCCACCCCATTACGATAAGAAGACCCAGCGTTTTCGCTCACCCTTTTTCGGTACACTCCAATGTCATCTCATCTTGGATTACCTCTAATCCACTTGTTTCGAGATTATATAGAAAGATTTGCTGGCACGGTAAAAAAAACGCTTCTGCAGATCCATGCTCCAGTAGGACAGACCTTGTGTTGCTTCACGTATAGGCACGCTCTCTCTCAATTCCAGTCTAGATCTATAACCACATCCAGCCGTTTCCTCCTCAATTTGCACCTCCCCAATAAATTATCGGACCCCATTATGGCCCTGAACAGTCCCCTTACCCAGCACAGAGTTCTAAAATTGGGATCTATTTTAGATGCAGAGACTGAATTTACCCCTAGACCACTCTCGTCCAGTTCACGGCACCCCTGCCATACAACCCTTGTCCTGGACATTCTTTCAGTGTATCCGTGTCCCCACCCCTTAGTGTGCGCAGATGAAGAGCCTATATCGCCTTCTGAATAACGGGCCTCATCAAACCAGCTCGGGTGGGTGTTCAGCATGAGCTCTTTTTGTTGATTCGCATAGGTAATTCTCAATGAGACTTACCAAAAAAAGCAGTAGAAAACTAGTTTTTTAAAACTTTAAATGGCCGTTCAAGTTTCGAGAGCTAGGGCGAAAAGCTTTGAGACTGTTCCTTTAAAAAATTCCAGGAACATCAATTTGGGATGCTTGGCGTATTAAGCTGAACTTCAATCAGTTGTGGCTTAAGAAGGTGCTCTTTTTCTCGTACAATCTCAAATTACTTAAAAGTTGCAAGGGTAATCGTAATTGCCGATGGCAAATAAGGTTATTTCTCTTAATAACCCTCCTCAACCATCTTCTTATTCAATTTGCTATGTCACATGGACAAAGTAACCTTATTATAAATAGCTCGTGGTTCCATTCAATATGTAAAATGCACATAGATGGAGAATAGGCTGCGAATCTCTCTAAGCTCCACGTCGTCTACTGTTTGTTATATTTATTAAATTCTCAGTAAATGAATTGTATCTGTATCTATATTTACTTAAGATATGTCGCATAAAAAAGATTTTCTAAATTGTTTCTTACCCTGCAAAATTTGTGTTGAGGAAAGTGAGAGGAATTGTTCAAATCAAATTGCTTTCTAGTAGGAGATAAAATGGTATCACAAATAATGGAGATTTGTGTGTTTCATAGAATAAGGATATTAACACTTTTACTTCTTAGTACACAATTATGTATAATATCTAGTAGAAATAAAATCTTGGTAGAGTATTTTGGCTCAGTTGGAACCAATGGTTTGACCAGATTATGGGACCAATTTTTGATTATACTGTTGGCCATTATGGCTGGTCAACATGGCTTTGTCCTTGGGCCTGCTAAGGATGTTAGTGTGTCTGGTATCAGATGGTTTGGTTTGTTTTGCCATGGCATTGTTATGTGTAGATCCCCATATATTATTCTCACGACAAACGGCCCACGTATCATGTGTTTGATTTTAGGCATTCTTGTACCAGGTGACTACGGTTATGAATTTTTGCTATTCTCTAGATTGGTAGGTTCTGAGAAGGTCCGATAAGAGGATGGTCTGATAGAGATAGGGGAGAAGAGCGAGAGAAGTCGATGCTCACGTTTGAGGGAAAAGGCGTCTCTATTAATTTATTTTGGGTCTCGATTTAGCATATGTCCAAAAACTACTGCACCTATTGTCTACCATTAAAGGTCTAAAGTGGTGACGATGCTGATTGTATGGGGACCAACTTCCTGGCTTCCATAGCATTGCTTTCAACGCTATTTTCGTATTAAAAAATCATTATTACTTAACTACACATCGTTCCAAATTATCTAACCTACCGCGGTGAAGTCTTGGATATTGATTTAGCTCTTATACTCTTGAACTTCCAAGCCAAAATCTGGGGGATATCGGTTATCTTTTTAAATTGGATATAATAAAGAGAAAGTATGGGATATTATAAAAAAGTTGAGAGCGATGGATAGATGTGGGGTGATCACGGTTTTGGCACCTTTATGGTTTGGTGTCTAGAGTTACCAACTTGAGTGATTTCTTTAGTTTTGCATTTAAGAAACTGAAACACTCATACCCTCTCTAACTATGAAATGTGGCTCGCGATGATTTTCAGGTGTCAGGGAAATGCGGTTATGGATCTATTTTTGTATACTCTCTTTGGATATGTGGTAGCTGCTCCGTGCTTAGTGCCAAAAATGCGGGACGCGTGCGTGTATGTAGAGCGCGTCGGAGGAGTCAATATATTGGTTTCCGCTTAGTCAGGATTAATCGCGAGACGATGTATTACGTGTACAAGCATTAAGTTGTTCAAATTGCTGTTAAGTTGCCAAATCATGGTTTTCGTATAAGAGACTGGCTATTAAAGTGTTTGGGGATTTGTCGCAGTCTAGGCACGTTGGATTCCGGGGTGGAGGAAATCGCACAAACCGGTGTGAAAGAGCTCCGGGTTGGATCGGAACTTAGCTATAATATGATTAGGCCTCGCATCGCTTATCAAAACAAGTCTGAAAGCGCGATAATCCCTCGGTCTTCCGAGATTATTCAAAATGTGGAGAGAGCTGTAGTATATAATTACGACCGATAGTGGTATAGTCAAATGTTTTTCATGGCACTTTGCATCGAGCTCATGAGATATACGGTAGCCGAGGGGACCACCATATCGATCTTACTATAGAAATCAAAGGTTAGTGTCGTTACCCCAAATTCTCATAGCCGGATCGATGAAATTGGTTCTCTCCTTATAGTCTCGCATGAGCCAATCAAGCGCGTCACCGGACCGATGTTGACGAAGTTTTGACTGACGTGGTAATGTGAGCGACGAATTACGGCCTATGTCTATGGCAGATCGTGGCAGCGCAGCTTCCTGGCAGGGTTTTATACGGGCAAAAAGGGAGGGGAAAGGTAGATACTATTTTCACGCCATCAACTGTCAAAGTCGAATAGAAATACTCTTGTTTGTTAGCTCTGTACCTGTGGCTTGAAAATCGCTTTTCATAGCTTCCGGGACTGTCCCCAAGAATTTTACGTGAAAGAGTGTTTGATAAACGTCTGCTGCTTCTGAAGAAACAACGTTGTTCGTACTTGTTTTGGATTTGCATTTGCATTACGGTAAGAAGCCTATGAATGTATAGAGTCGCCTGGGCACCGAAATGTGGGCAACCAGTGAAGTGTTGTTTGTTCCCAAGGGCCAGAACCTCTCGCGTTGTTAGAACGAGCAGCCACGGATCCGCGCCAATTGGAATAATATACTGGGCATATATTGCTCCAAGTGATTTAACTATTTCAGGCCCCAGGAGATCGGCAGTCTGGAAAATGGACTAAGGCGGCTTGTTCCTAGAATAGGCAGAGCTACTGAGCACATATTATGCGGCGAAATACTGAGAGTGGAGTGTCACCAATGTAGTGGCTGTAATAATATCTACAATCTGGTATGGTCAAGGTGTCAAGTGTGTAGGTCATGTTCTATGGGCATTATCGGTATCTTAGGTAAAAAACAGCGCTTACAGCGGACCTTAAACGTCGTAATTTTTTCTAACCTAGTTTCATTTTTAGATAAATATCTAAATTGAAATGTTGAAAAAAAGAAAAAGTTTATTTAGAATAGTGAGATATGTTTATAAAAATAATTAACCGAAATTCTAAACCGATTAATTTTCATGATGTTTTAACCGGGTTGACACCGATTATTATGCAAATTGTAACCGTTTTCCCACATTTTATAATTTATCTTAGTAAATATAAACCGTAATATAACAAAGATTTTGTAACAACTCAATATTTTTATAGGTTGTTCAAAATACTAGATAAATCCTTCATTCTTTCAATTGCCTTTCTAGTTTATATGTCCTCCTCCCGGTTTTGTATATGAGGCATATAGATAACAAAGTTATGTATATGTTTAAACAAATTTAGATAATATGAAAATTAAAGAACCTTTTATCTCGATACAACCCGAAAGAGTAAAATTCAGCTAATAATGTACAAAAAAAAACAAATAAAGTCTTAATCGGGTGGAGCCGATAGGTGGCGTATTTTGAAATTTTAATCCATTTTTAGCGAATGCAAAAAATTTGGCTGGGTTAGAGAGATACAGATATGAATATAGAAATCGTTAAACAGATTCCTTGCATAAGTTTATTACAAAAAACGAATTATAATCCGCTATACGCGTGAAACACCAAGAGCTGCTGTCAGATAAAATTGCATATGAGAAATGCATCTGTAAATCGCAAAAAGACGAAATTCTACTCATCAGTATTTCAAAAGAAATGCACAGCTTGGATGTGGAAAAAAATTAACAATTAAGGGTTCTTGATAAATATTGAAAATTTATAGATATTGCATTTTAGAAATCACTTTTTCGAAGTGTCAGATTTATATATTTTATCGATTCAAAAGTCTATTTATGGGCCTTCGCCACAAAGTGGGAAACATATTATAAGCAAAAGACGAAAGTAACTTGGTTATAACTTAGGAAACGCAAACATATCAGATCTAGCTACCAAAAGTTAAATATTGTTGGTCAATTGTGAGTTGTGATTAATATTTCTTGTGATTTCGGGTGTTAATCTCTCTCTCACACTCTTTCCTTAT
>PGFW01052635.1:603-13797 GCA_003123925.1 Haematobia irritans | reverse complement strand
GCCATCAACAAGTTACTAATCATAAATCCTATTAGAATTGAATTAAATTTTTTCCATTTCTTTGAGTAGTTCTTTTGTGTGTGTTCTGTCAAAAATGAAATATATTTTTAGCTAATTTTCCATGTGAATTGGCAGTGACCTTGGACAGCCATATAAATCAATTAAATTCTTTACTTACTTGATTTGAAGGAAAGTTAACATTTCTTTTACAAAATCAGTGATTGTGAAAATATTTTAACCTTTGTTTTGTTTCCTTTGTTGTCTGAGAACAAATTTAATTTAAATTTATTGTTGGGGAATATTACAGAAAACAAGTAAAGGAAGTTCTATATAGTCGGGCGGTGCCGACTATATTATACCTGCATCACTTTGTAGATCAATATTTTGTATGCTTATGTCAAGAACTTTAAACTTGTGCGAATATTTCATATCCAGTATATGCCATACTGTATATTTTGAAGAAAAATATTCACGTCATATTAAAGATTACCGCAAATAAAACCACTATGTCGTTAAGGTATAAAAATGTTAAACGCAAGTTATATACGGGCCGTATAAGTTTCGCCGGCCGAAGTTATGTACCCTCCACCATGGGATTGCGTAGAAATTTTTACTGAAGACTTCATTCCACTAATCGAATTATCTTGGGTGCGTAACACATCGATTGCAAGGTATCTTAAAACTTCCTACACATTAATATATACTCACATAGTTCCATACGTGGTATATATTTAAACTAAAAAGGCCGATTAATACGTTATATATAAGTTTTAAAGTTTCTATAGAAGATAACATTTGAAATAAAATCTTGGTTAAAATTTTCTATAGAAACAAAATTCTGACAAAATTTTCGTATAGAAATATAAAATTTTGACAAAATTTTCTATAGAAATAATAATTTTGGACCAAAATTTTCTATAAGATAATAAAAATTTTGACAAAATTTTCTTATAGAAATAAAATTTGACAAAATTTCTATAGAAATAAACATTTTGACAATGTTTTCTTAAAAATATAAAATTTTGGTAGATTATTTTTGGCTCGAGTTTGGATACCATGATTATAACTCGATCACGGACCAATTTTTGTGTGATTGGGATCCCTAATATTAACTATTATACCGATTATGGACCAATTTTAGGCAATTGGTTCATAAGCGCCTTATACTAACACCCATCGTTGCAAATTTCAACCGGATCGATGGAATTTGTTGCTCCTCTTAAGAGGCTCCCGGGAGCATCAAATTATCTGGGAACGGTTTATATGGGGGCTTAGTATTATAATTTTTATGGAACCGTCATGGATCAATTCATTACGTGTTTGTTGGTCGACTGCAAATCTAACCACGTTCAAATTTCAACCCGATTCGGATGTAATTTTGCTCCTCAGAGCTCGGAGGACAAATCTGGGTGATCGAGCTTATATGGGGGCTTATATTATAATTTCATGGGCGCGAATGTGACCAATTATTTGCAGTAGGTCATTAGATAATATATTCCAACACCATGCTACAATATTCATGCCGGATCGATGAAATTTTGCTTCTGTTTAGAAAGCAATCGCAAAGCAAATTTGGCGCGTCCGTGTTATATGGGCCTATACGTTAAAAATGGACGCGATATGGACAAATTTTTGCCATTGGAATTAGAGACCATATACTAACACCATGTACCAAATTTTCAGCCGATCGGATGAAAATTTGGCTTTCTGTTAGAGCAAATCGCAAGCCAAATTTGGGGGGTCGGTTTATTAATGCGGGGCTTCACGTTAAAAAGTGGACCGATATGGCCCATTTCCAATACCATCCGACTACATCAATAACAACTACTTGTTGCCAAGTTTCAAGTCGATAGCTTGTTTCGTTACGGAAGTTAGCGTGCATTTCAAAACAGGGACGCGAGGACATGCTCGATCCGACTCAGAATTTTACCACGACCGAATATAATTGTATTTATGGGTCTTAGCAGCAATATTTTCGATCCTGCTTTACAAAACGGGAATGAAAAATTAATATACCCCCATCCTATGTGAGAGTATAAAAAAGGGAGTTTTAAAAAATTGAATTAAAATAATTCCTGGGTACTCAAATAAAAGAACATCTTGGGAGGACATTAAATGTGTGCCTTTAGAACAACTCCCATTTTTTTTGCTGGGATGTTACTCAAATTGGATGTAGGTTTTACATAATTATATTCCACAAATTTTCGGCTACATTACTCACTCCAACTGAGCGATTTCCTCTTTTTAATAATGGACTCAATATTAGGGAACAAAACCCTAACTTGTGTGTTTAAAATCAAGTATAGCTCCTAATATCAGGCATTTATGTTCAGATTGGTATAAAGTCCGGTAAAAATGTACTCTTAATATACTTAAAATATTCGAAAACACGCGTTTATCTTATTTCAAAATTCTATTCATCAATGGCTACCCACAAAGTGCTTATGTTTACTAAATTCAATAAGGGTAGTGTTACACTTTGAAAAAAAAAATATATTTACGTGATATTAAAGATTTACGCAACCTTAAATTTTAGGAGTGCGAAATTTTTACAAATATTAAGGATCAACTTCTCTAAAATAATTGAAATTTAATTAAAATAAGTTATAATCTTTGCATTCAAAAATTTTTTCATTATTTAGGGACACAATTTTGTAAATTGCGCTCCTTCGTTAAACTCGCATTATCTTTAAATAAGGCTAATTTTTCCTTTAAAGTAAAAAAACACATCATTTTTCGATTTTAAAGAAATTGTCCTAAATTAAACTGAAATATTGAAACGTAAGATTTAAGATAAAACGCTTCAAAATTATAGGCTAAGACTTATTTTGGGGATTTGGCGTCTTTGGTTTTAAAGTTTTATTGTTGGAATTAATCGAAAACATTTTTTACTTTGAAATTATAATTGGATTTTTAAAAACTAGCATTTGTTGTACATGGTACCTTTATTAATTAAACGCCAAAAAGAAATAAAATGCTGATAATGAGATCTGTATTCTAATTTTAATTTTTATTTGATCTAGATTTAAGCCAGATAGCGTCACTAATAAAATTTCTTTATTTAAAGAAGCCGCAATCTTTGGCTCGGAATCAAAACCAAAATCCTTAAAGGATGATCAAAAATCTTGGATCAAGTAAACTTTTTTTTTTTGAGTGTAGAAATCCATAATAATTTTCAAAATTTAAAAAAAGTATGGCAATTTTTGTCATGCACTGTTTACGACTTTATTAATTTTTTATTATTTTTGCGAGCAATACTATAAGTACTAATAGAATATTTAGTATATTGATGATTCTTTATACATATTATTTTTTTATGATTCTTTATACATATTATGTGATAAAGATTCATTTCAAAAAACTTCGCAGAGTGTAGATAAAGCTCACCATACATATACTGTATCGTCTAATTTTCCTAATTTAGCCATAATATCTTATCTAACCGAATCTTACTTCAAATGGACACAAGTAATCTTCTTTAGGTAATAAACTAAAAGTTTATATATAAGTCCTTTACATATGCATCGCACAGATTCTTACAAAATGTGACTATACATACTCTTATTTATTAACGTTTGTTTTTCAAATTTCAAATTTTTGATGTAATATCTGAACGGAAGATTAACATAAAGCCTTACAGATAATATATTGCTCAGATTTTCACAAATTGGATACACTCCACGATCAAATTGGATCCAGTGGAAAATTTCTTATTCTATAGAAATTTTATCAACATTTATTTCTATTGGAAATTTGTTAAAATTTTTATTTTTCTATAGAAATTTTGTTAAAAATTCTATAGACAATTTTTGTAAAATTTTTATCTTTAGAAAATTTTGTCAAATTTTATTCTATAGAAATGGTTGTTCAAAGTTCTATATCTATCTAAAATTGAAATTCAAATTTTATATCTATCTATAATATAATTTCGTACAAATTTATATTCTTATGGAAAAGTTTTTGTTCAAAATTTTACTTTCTATAGAAAGTTTTCTGTAAAATTTTATTTCTATTATAAAATTTGTTCAATATGTTCATTTCTATAGGAAGGATTTTTTCAAAAACATTTATTTCTTTTAGACACCTTTTTTCCACAATTTTATTTTCTATACGAAAAAAGGTTGGTCAAAATTTTATTTCTATAGAAAACTTTTGTCAAAATTTTAATTTCTTTTTTAGAAATATTTCTCAATTTTTTTTTATTTATTAGAAGACATCCACTTCAAAATTTTATTTCAAAAGAAAATTTCGCTGAAGATTTTTTTTTTATGAAAATTTTTAAAGGGTAACTCAAGATTGAAGGTGGATATTTTACAAAATCGAGCCAATCGCCATTAAGATTCTACCATCTACCAAACAGTAAAAAACACTACCATTTTTGGTAGAATCTCTATGCAACTGAAAAGAAAATTTGTCAAAATTCTAAGAAAATATTGTCAACTTTTTATTTCTACACACAAAAAAAATTCACGAAAAATTTCCAATTAAAAATTTTAATGAGTTTTAAATAATATTATTCAATTAAAATTTAATTGATTCAACAAATTTTTTAATCTGAAACAAAAATTCAATCACAAAAATAATAGTACAATTAATTTTTAATTGGATCAATTAACTTTTTAATTGACCTTTCAAGTTAATTTTTTAATTGATTTACTATCATTTCTGTATTGAAGACATTTCAATTAAAAATCAATTGGATCGAATTATTTCGTGATTGAATCAGAAAATTTTTTTTTTGTGTGTATAGAAGAATTTGTTCGAAAATTGTATTTCTATAGGAAGATTTTTGTCAAAATTTTATTTCTATAGAAAAATTTTGTTAAAAGTTTTACTTTTTTTGAAAATTTGGTCAAAAAAATAATTTCTACCAGAAAATTTGGTCAACATTTTATATCTTATTGAAAATTTTATCAAAAATTTATTTTCTACTAGAAAATTTTGTCAAAATTTTATTATGTTATTTTCTATTTAGAAATTTGTAAAAGTTTTATTTCCATTGAGAAAACCTCTTGTCAAAATCTATATTTCTACAGAAGATTTTGTCAAAATTTTATATTCTATAGAAAATTTTTATCAAAATTTTATTTTCTATAGAAATTTTTGTCAAATATTTATTTATATCCGAAAATTTTGTAAAGTTTTTATTTCCATTAGACATTTATTTGTCAAATTTATGTTTCTACAGAAAAATTTGTGAAAATTTTATTTCTATATGAACTTTTTATCAAAATTTTATTTCTATACAAAATCTTTGCCAATAACTTTTATTTCTATAGAAATTTGCTCAAATTTCATTTCTGTATAAATATTTTGGTCAAAAATTTTTTATCTTTATGAAAATTTTTGGTCACAATTTTTATCTTCTATTAGAAATTTTGTTCAAAATTTTATAGTTCTATTAGAAAAATTTTGTAAAGTTTTATTTCTATAGAAGATTTTGTCAATAATTTTATTTCTATAGAAATTTTGTCAAATATTTTATTTTCTGTAAAAAATTTCTCAATTTTTTTATATTACAGAGATTCTTGTATATTTCTATAGAAAACGAGTTGTAATTAACCAGCAAACAAAATCGGTCAAAGTCTGTCCCACAAAATGGCCAAATTGGGTCAACCATAAAATTAGTCGAAAACAATGATCTTAGGAAGAAAACTAATTCCATTTTACTTAAACGTCGATTTATTTGTAAGGTATGACTAGAAAACATATTCTGATTGTGACTACATTTTTAAAAACTTAGAAATCTTACTCAAAATTCTTGACAGAAAAAAATGTCTACTTTCCAAGCGACCGAATTTAAAATCATTAAAGCTTCAGTTTATGTAAAAATTTTATTATTCATTAAGTTATGCATACAGATGATGCGGTAGAATTAGATGCCTACGACTGAGCAAAGGTTTGTAAAAACAGAGTTAGTTAAAGTCTAATGTCAGCTGGGCGATTTCTTATTACCCTTCACCCACTGATACCATCTCAATCTCATCATTCTCACCAAAATTGTTGATACTATTCAATTCCTTAAAATTTGTTGGGAAGCTATATAAAAAGGTTCGTTTTCATAATACAAATATTTTAAATTATAAACTGATTTTGAAGAAACGATTTAAACCAATCTACAACAATCTCTATACTTTAAATTTATTAGAATCGGCTAACGGGCCCTGAAACGAAAACAACAATTAAGTAAAACAAAGTAGTATACAGCAGTAAGTTCAGGTATAAGTAAGTTTTAAGGGCGATTCTTTAAATACCACATACAATGAATCAAATATAATAGTTTTACTTGAAACTCTTTCGTCGAAGCGGGTTACTTGATAAGTAGTATAGAATTTTAGGCGGTTTGTGACAAATTCTTCTCCCAAGCTATTCATTTTCAACCAGTACGCTTTCCCGAAGAAAAAATTTTTAAAGATTCTACCTATGCAAAGACAGATAAAGGATTTCTGGATTTATGTGAAACCAATTTTGTATTGATTTTTTAGAGAAAGAACCATAAATCATATCGTGTATATGATGAAATAACGCCTTGATTGAAATTTCTTAAATCTGTAGATTTTTCCGCCATTATTTAAATTGAATACGATGAGTTCAAATCTTGGAAATTTTAATTTCAGAGTTTTAAATTAAAGCAAAGTTTTCTTTGACACAAATTTTAGGAGACAGATCACTTAAATCGCTTATCAAAAATTCAGATTAGTATTGCCTCTAACAAATCATCATTTTATACGAACAGGGAATTACGCTTTCTGTCTAAAGTTTCATTCGGAGGAAAATATGTTTTTTTTTTTCGGGTTGTACCCTCAAGTACAGGTGGAGAAACTATCGCATAGCACTTATCGGCACATCGATTGTTGGGCACTATCAACTTTACTATCGATAGCAGCCAGACTATTTTTCGATAAGTACTATCGATAGTTATTCATAGTTTGGCTTTCTCCACATCCACCAAATATTCTCCTTTTTTGTGACGTCTGCTGCCAGCATTAAAAAGGAATGGATCGCTTTCTCCAAAAAGAGGTGTTAATATTTACTTTTAAAGTAGCTTCTGAGTTTTTTGACTATGTTTGAATTTCAGCTGTTAAAACTTTCGGAGCCATGGCAGGTCAGTGAAGTCGACCATGGCACGCATGTGATTAACAAACAGCACAGAACTCAGAGAAAGATTTTGGCATACGATAGAAAAAAGAAAACATAATAATCTATTCAAGTATGGAAATATTTCAAAAAGGCGTCAGAGGACATACAATTTTTCAAGTTTGCCTTAATTGGGAAAGGAAGTATAAAACGATGCAGAAACACATCGAAGTTTCCAAGACGCATCCTAAAAAAGGATACCATTCTGGGCTTGGAAAATCTTAGCCTCTGATTCCAGCTAATTTCGGCGAGATACTGCCAATACTTGCACCGACAAGCAGAAGTTGTAGATGTCAATACATTTCAGTAAGCTTCTTACTTTAAAAAGAGCGTTTTGTACGACAACAAACATCCCTTGCAACAAAGCTGGTACTAATTATTTCGAGTGTCGCGAAAAATGTTAAACATTATATTTATTTTTAAATTCAAACCTTTTGGAATCAAATATATTTAATATCGACAAAATATTCTAATTAAAATATTAAAAAAAAAATTTTAAATACGAACCAAATAGGATATTATTGTGGGACGATTTACTATCGATCGAAATATTCGCATAGTACATCGTTCAACTATCGTATGGTTGTGAAATTACTAGTCGTCGACTATCGAATGCGCCGACTATCGATAGTTCTCCACCTTACCTCAAGAAGTTAAATCGGTCTATATCGATGCTTTGCCAAATGGACCGTGTAAAAAATAAATGCGATACAGATTTTTGAGGTTCTAAAATTCAGTTTATATTTTACATTTATTTGTGCCTAAGTCGGATAAAAACTAGCGGTTTCGGGAGTTAGGTCTATATGGGCAATACCAAACCATTCCTCCAAATAGCTCTTAGGGAATTCCACTTTCAGACGAATTGGGATGAAAACATACGAATTCTAGACAAGCCAAGAAGGTAAAATCGGTGAGATTCAATCTATATAGGAACCTATAAACAAAAACCAATGGACCGATACGGACCATTTTGCGACACACGCTCTTTATTGGTCCTAAGAATACGTCTAGATTTCTAATTCCGGCGAATTGGATTAAAAATCGGATTCTAGAAGCTCCAAGAAATAAAGTCGGGAGATTCGCGTCTAGTATAGGCCACCATTTGCGACACACCTATTTGCTGTGATCTTAATAATACCTCTAGATTTCAATTTCAAGCAAATCGGCCTAGAAAATATAGTCTCTAGAGCCAAGAAGTAAAATCGAGAGATCGTTATATATGGGGTTGATACCAAAAAATGGGGACCGTTTCACCTCAATTTCGGCACAATATTTGGCGGTCCAAAATTACCTTCTAGATTTCCAATTTCAGGCAATCGGGTAATAAATACGAGTTTATAGAAGTCCAGAATAAAATCGGGAGATCGCTCCTAATATGGCGACTATACCAAAACATGGACCGATACGGACCATTTTCGACACACCTTTTTATGGTCCAAATACCATTACAGATTTTTCAATTTTCAGGCAAATCGGATAGAAAATACACTTTTCTAGACGCCCATTGTAAAGAAAAATCGGCAGATCGTTCTATATGGGAGCCTATACTAAAGACATGGACGATGGGTGACTTTTACAAAATCATCCTGCACTTTTTTGTTTATTGAATATAAGTAAATACTTCAAAGCAAAAGTTTCATATTTTTGTTAGGATCTTTATAATGGTTTATTCAGGAAATGGGAATCATAGAGGATATATGGAAGCGAAATAAAAAAATTTAATAATCAAATTTGACGTCGCGAGTCAAAAATGAACCAATGCCTACGATATAGCCCTTGATCAAACCACGAAAACAAACGTAATGCGTTTCTTTTTTCGATCCGGGACTTTCAATTGACGAACACAGCATCAATAATTGGATTTCGAAAAAAGAGTTTTTGGTGCTTCTGAAATTGTTCTTCGAATATGCTACAAACTTGGGAGGTGACCGCATCAACTTTTTTTTCCTCTTAGGCCGTGACCTATCTAATGTCCACATCTATTACCAATTTGGACTAAATTTGTACAAAAAAGCTAAAATCTTAATTTCTACTTCTCAGGGAATAAATTTTCAAGTAATAAAAAAATATTCCGAAATTAAAATTTGGTTCTCCGCTTGTATGAATCTAATCGTGCCAAAAGGATATATATGGGAGCTATTACTAATCTGAATCGGCGTTTCAACGATAAGTTTAGGCATACTTGACCAAGAATGGATTTGAAGGACAGTAAAGGCAAAATTCTGGCTCCAGGGCAAATATTAAATCCATATCCGTTCGAAAGATATATATTCAGAGATATATCTAAATCCGATTTTAACCAAATTTGGCATTGATAGCTATAATATTAATTCTACTCCCTGCTACATTAGCCTACATAAAATCGCCAGTTAAAAACTTATGACCTTCTATGGTCATATGGAGTCTAAATTCGTTGAAATATTTATATGGACCTATATCTAAATCAGAACGATTTCAAACCACAAATTGTGAAAAATTTTACCTAAATCGGTGTTAAACCTTGGAACTCTGTGTGTATATGAGTCTAAATCGGGTGAATATGGGAGATATTATGGGAGATATATCTAAATTCTGAACCGATTTTTTTTAAAATCAATTAGCGATTTGTCTTGTTAAAAATATTACCATGTGCTAAATTTTGAAAGTCGATCGCGACTTAAACTGCGACACATGTAACGATGAGTAAATATTTTTACTCACCGTTCATGCACCGCTCACTAAAATTGCAATTCAAACTTATCACGCACGAAAATGTTCGTGCTCCGAAAAAATAGTCGATGACTCCACGAATAACTTTACTCAGGGAGTGTTCTGAAAATATGGACATTGTTAAAATCGACGTGCGTTATAAAACTCTTAACAGTGCCAGGTGTCACTAAAATTTTAAAAATGAATTCAAACTGGTTAGCGGTTTAGTCCGTTGAGCGCGGGATTATTTTCTTTGAAGCGGTATTTTTTCCGAAATTCGTCTTACTCCGCACACTCATAAGAATTTTTTCCGTGACTCACGCTCACGCACGACTATTTGGTTGCATCAGCGTGACTCAGACTCACGCGGGAGTCACGAAAATTTTCGTTGAATCACGACAATTATTGTCACGTGCCACACCTCTAACCTGTTACTTTGCACACAAAAACATGAACGACGACGGACGGACATAGCTAAAAGTCGACTCAGAATTAATTCTAAGGACGATTCGCTATACTAAAAAGATGGGTTCTCTGACATTTTCCTTTCTTGCGTTACATACAAATCGCACAAACTTATTATAACCCACTACCACAGACGACGTGGCTGAAGGACGTATAAAATGCGAAAATATTAATTTTTATTTTTGTTTTCAATCTGTGCATTTGTCATCAGTTGAAATTCCTGAAAGATTTGAAAGAAAGGATGGCACGTCTACTTCTAAATTTTGAGATAAAATGAGTTAAACTGAAGTTTTGTGACAGGTCTTTTCAGTTGTCACATGTCTTAATTTCCCGTTAGGATTTTTTTATTTTTCAATTGGAAAACCTATTGATTTGTTGGAATTTAATTGTCTATATTTACTGTACATATAAACTTTATTCAAGCTTGATGAACTTCAATATTGTATATTGTGGATTCGGTATAATAATCTTTATCCATGATTTCCACTTTAAATTTGCAAAATTCCCCCCAAAATCACCTACCAGAGCTCAATTTTTATGTTATTTGTTGAGATGCGAAAAGATGCTTAAGCCTTGGACCACATTTATCAGTAATCCTTTACAAAAATTCTTGCTTACATCCGTTTTTATTTTATTTGCTGCAAGCTTCGAATTTCATATCGGTGTTCTGTTTTCACTATTCAGCTTTTATTACCATATCCAGCACTCGTTTTCATTGCTACAATGATGATTGTGTTTTTTATGAAAAATTGCCTGGAATTATTGTTATTTCTCTGGTCGGTTTTCACTTTTTGCACTTCGACAAGTTTTATTACAGCAATTTTTGCCACAATTCAAAAGGATTTTCTTATGGCATAACTCTTGTCTGCCCTTTGCATTGCAAGCAGTATAGGGGGGTTAAGTTTTGTTAAAACCATTTTGGAAATGAAGGAATTTTCTCCGAAAAACAATGTGGATCATGAAAAAAAAATTATGGTAAACATCAAATTTTACCGTTTTACAGGTTGGCGTTTTTTTACTGCTTTTTTTTATTGTGACTATACATTTAAAATAGGTGAATTTCTCGAAATTGGCCCTTACCGTGATTACTATAACACCTTTAAATTGGTATTCACATTTAAATGAACTTATAATCGATGAGAGTTTGAATCTGTAAATTAAAAGGAAATTATTGTAATGAGGAAATTAATTTTGGGAGGGGAGATCATAAATAATGAAAAATAATTATATTGAAAATCAGTCTTATAACGGGTATTCGATAAGGTTATTGTATTGACTTAAGATTTTACTTGTATGATAAAGATTTCGGTATTGATAAAGATTTTACTTGGATTTTTCAGGTAGTATACGGGCCGTTAGGTCGGCCAGACGAGCTTATGTACCCGTCCACCTGGATTGCGTAGAAACTTCTTCTAAACTACTGTCATTCCCAACGAATTACTTAAGTTGCGTTAACGCTTGTCGATGGCAAGGATCCTGTAAAACCTCCTAACACCGGTCTTCTAAGATTGTATTTAAGTCCACACGTGGTATATATTAAATCAAAAAGATCGAGTTAAATAGAATTAAATTCAGTTTGACAAAAATTTTCTGTAGACAATAAAATTTTGGACAAATTTTCTATAGATAAAATTTACAAAATTCTTCTAATAGATAATAAAATTTTAACAAAAATTTTCTATGAAAAATAAAATTTTTAACAAATTTTCATATAGGAAACTAAATTTAACCAAAATTTCTATAGAAATAAAATCTTTAACAAAATTTTCTATAGAAATAAAATTTATGACAAAATTTTCTGTAAGCAATAAAATTTTGAGCAAAATTTCTATACAAATAACTATAATTTCGACAAAATTATCTATAGAAATAACAATTGGTAGATTAGTCTTTGGCTAGGTGGAACCATGATTTATGAACCGATATGGACAATTTTTGTTAGTGATTGTTAGATCGGCTATATTATATAACGTTATAGACCGATATGCTTACCAATTTGGTATGTTGTTAGCGGCCATATACTACACCAATATTCCACATTTTTGAAACCGCAAGCAAAATCTGGGCATTTGGTTATCATTGGGCTGTATCATAATTATTGACGATATGGGACCAATTATTGTATGGTTGTTAGACGATAATCTAACACCACGTAACAAATCTTTTCAACCGAATCGGATGAATTTTGCCCAATCCACGGGGATCCGGGGTCCAATCTGGATTCGGTTTCATTATGAAGCCTATAATATAATTATGCGACGATATGGAACAATTCTGGCACGGGTTTTTTAAAGATCATATACTAATCACCATGTTACCAAGTTTTCAAACCGGATTGATGAAATTTGCTTCTCTTAGAGACTCCGCAATCCAAAATCTGGGAATCGGTTTATAGCGGGCTATATATAATTACAAAACGATGCTGGACAATTTTTGCATGTTGTAGAGCCCATATTACCAAATCAGTGTATTAAAATTTCGATGGCGGATCGAATGAATAATTTGCCCTTCTCTTTGAGGCTGCGCACGACCAATCTGGGGTCGGTTTTTATTGGGGCATAATAATATACAATATTTGAGCCGATAATGGACCAATCCTTGTATGCGTTTGTCTAGAGGACCATATACTAAACACCACGTACCAAATTTCAAAACGAACGGATAAATCTTTGCTCCCCTATTAGAATTGAATTAAATTTTTCCATTTCATTTGAGTAGTTCTTGTATGTGTTTCTGTCAAAAATGAAATATATTTTAATTTAAAAGTTAATATTTTCTTTTCAAAATCAGTGATGTGAAATATTCTAACCTTTGTTTTGTATTCCTTTGTGTTGAGAACAAATTTAATTTAAAATTTATTGTTGGGGGAATATATACAGAAACAAGTAAAGGACGTCTATAGTC
>PGFW01052631.1:12529-23200 GCA_003123925.1 Haematobia irritans | reverse complement strand
AGCCATCAAACCGACCCTAGCTTTCCTCTTCCCCTTGCGACATTGTTAAGTGAGTGACATGACCCAATGTCTATAGTTTTCTTATGGCCAATAATGAAGGCAACGAATATATCAACACACACATATATACACATACAATTCCGCTGGTTTGGCTTTCTAGGTTGGCCCAGAGCATTGGCCCAACACAACAAACTTACGACCGACATTCGTTCCCCAATGTGAATTCACAAGAGCGGGTGATTATAGGGACCTGCCGCATATGACGCACTCCAACTAGAAGACAGACAATTCACAAATTCTTTTTGTCAGACACATATTTCCACATCGATGCAATTTTAATGCACTTTTAATCGACAACGACTATTTGTCGAGGAACAGCAAAAGAGCAACGAACACAGAAGGTACTGCTATATCGATGTGAATGTTGAGGAACAGTGGAATTTCAGTGAAAATAAAATTAAAGAAAATGCGGCATGTACAAAACATTCGAAATAAATTAAGAAAATACAATATTGTATACAATGTGACTGATATGTAATGCAACAAAGCGCTCGAACCCTAGGGTCGGGTCAAAATAAATGCCAAATATTATCGGGAAAAATGTCTAAAAGTCTGTAATTGAAGCCCTGGCCAAGACAAGACTATGACCATGGGCATTTCTCGCAAAAGGAAATGCACCAAGAACCCAATGACATTTATCAGGCCATAGACAACAAACTTTTTTATTTAAGGGACGAGGTAATTAAAAAAAATATTCCGGGGGGAAATTTAAAAACCATGCTAGCAGAAATAATATATTTGAAAATATGCGTGTGGGATCCCCTAATTGAAATACAATATATATTGACACAAAATTTTTCTATAGAATAAAATTTTGACAAAATTGTCGGTAATAATAGTCAATAGGGAAAATTTTTGAAAGATATATTCTAATTAGGTAAATAAACAACTCATGTGTTAAAATTTGTATATTTGAAGCCTTAGCCACAATTTTTACAATATTTTCTATAGAAATAAAAAATCGATTTTGTATAGAAAAAAATTCTCTTTCTCAGGTAAAATATTATTATTTTGCGGATTAATTGGATTGACAAAAAAGATTAGGTTTTAAATTACAAAAATTTTTATTCATTTAGGGTCACTAAAATAAATAAAGATTACAATAGAAAAGTGTCAGGACCAAGTTTTGCACAAAAATTTTCTATAGGATAATTTGTGAGCAAAATTTTGCCTATAGAAACTATGAAAATTTTGGCAAAATATTGCTATACCTAGGAATACGCATATTTTCATCAGAACATAATTTGACAAAAGATTTTCTATATCGAAATAAGATAGTTTTGAATAAACAATTTCTACTGCAGAAATATTTAAAATTAATAAACAAAATAATTATGCCTGTAGAAATAAAAATTCTGACAAAAACTTATTTCTAATATAAAAGAATAAATTTTTGAGCACAATTTTCTGTGGATATAAAGATTTTGACAAATTTCTATAGAAATGAAATCCAAAAAACATTCTGCCAGAAATAAAATTTTGACACAGAAGACTTTTATTCTAATAGTAAAATAAAAATTTTGACAAAATTTTCCTCACTAGAAATAAAATTTGAGCAAAATTTTTCTATAGAAAGTCAAAGATTTTTAGCAAAAATTTTCTTCATATAGAATATAAAATTTTGATAGCAAAATTGTTTTCTGTATTAGAAGAGATTTACAAAAATTTTTTATGGCAAATATTTTTTATACGTAGAAATTATCGCACATTTTGAGCAATTTTTCTATAAAAAAAAATTTGGAAATACTTTCTATTAGGTAAAGGTAAACATAGTTGTCATAAATTTTTTTAATATACAATAAGATATCTGTAAAAAATTTTCTTTATTATGAAGTCTTAATATGTTTGCACAAAAAATAATATTTCTTTGGTATACGCATAAATTTTATAGAGATTTAGATGATATTTATCTAAGGGATAAAAGAAAAAATTGGTAGCACAGAATTAAATTGTTTTATGGATTTTTATTTTATCTATCCCAATGGTCGCGCTGATAGGTTCTAATAATAATTGGAAAGCTCGAACATTGTTTGGTTTCCGTAGTTTTTTATCTTAGGTGGCCGTATATTTTTCGGTTGAATTTTCTTCGTCGACGGCGTTTTCAAGGCTACAAGAGAGGTTATACAAAAAAATTACAATCATACTATTGTCCATTCTAGAACATTATGACTTCAGGCGATGTCTTGTTTACTTTTTTTTAATATATTCGCTGTCTGGTTTCTCCTAGCTGGTTGATCACTTTCTCCTGGTGTTTTTGTATCGTAATGTCGATATATTCTCGCGCAGAGGCTTCTCAATTAATCATATTTATATATATAGTTTTTCGTGCATCGTTAGGAAGATTGGTCCAGTGGGGTATTAATTAAGTGTAAAGCTTATTTCAAAAGAGTAAATCGTTCGTCTGTATTGTCTTGTTAATAGTCCTTGCATAAGGTTTCTACGTTATTAAAGTAGTTGTGACGGCATGTCAATGTGACAGTGGGGATACCGCGCAATGAAGGCTTGCTGATGGTTTGGGTTTGTTCGCCATTGGTATTGTCTGGTTGGTGGTGTTGTCTTCCATAAGCGAACCGAGAATAATAAGAGGGTCCTTCCATAGTTTGACTTTACGGAGCTGGCTTTAATGCCAAAATAAGACTACATAAGGAGAGCAGCACCAATTAGGAGGGGCTTGGAAGGTTTTTGGGAGGGACAGAGGAGCAGAGTAAAATTTGTATCTTAACGATAGACTCGCCAAGTCTTTTGTTAAACTAATATTTAAATGTAATACATAGATAGGCCAAATAAATATCTTCAAATATATTTTAATGAATTATTATTAAAGCAAGAGCTATTGACTGCTCTCTGTAAAATATAATGTTAGAGGACTGTTGCGGATTTTAAGACAGATTGGTATTAGAAGTATGAAAACGATTGAAAGATGTGAGTTTTTGCAAGAAATTTTTTAATTATGCTCTTTGGGGACGTTGGTGTCAGTTAAAAAGTTTGCCAAGGCATGAGGTTGGGGTGTGAGAGGATCAGCCTGAGCAGATGGTCAGGGGACGGATTTGAAGGAGGAAGAATGTGAGCCATAATTGGAGGGGACAGTATAAGGGCGAACATAGACGAAGGGATTATTTCATAGATTTAATTAGCTTGTTGTAGTCAGGGAACACCTTAAGAAATCTAGTTCTGTTTTCACGATTTGAGGAACAAGTTTATGAGCAAGTTAAGAGGTTCACTAGGGTTCCCACTGCTTCACCAATTGTGCAGACCATTTTTGGATGTTTTGTTCGAAGTAATTTATTACTCCTTTCGCCGATTATTAACTTCGCTGTGCTCTTTGATCTGGTCAGAAGTCGACGAAACACTAAGGCGGCTTAAACTCGCATTTAATAGACAAATTCTATTTACAGGAATTAGCGGACAATAAACTACGATAATCTTGACGTAATAATACATAGACAAGGAAACCAACTGAGACAAATTGTACGCAAAACGCAACGGCTTCTGGAGAGCTGCTCATTTTTTTTACTCTAGAGCACAGGTAAACGTATAATAATCAATAACAGCGACAAATTTCAGTACGAAGGATATTTAATATTAGTGGATCCAGTAATTTCATTCGCGCGCGAAAGATGGAAAATAAAATTAAAGCGGGCGATATTCTCCAAGGGCAATACGCAATTTTCCGCACAAAGCGAACGATTATATCAACTCTTATCGAAAGTAAAAAAGCGCAACGACGCTGGCTACACAAGCAGACCGAAAGAGAATTGACGACGAAGAAAAAGGATTGCAAAAGTATACATAACAGTGACATAGGTATACCAAAACTTCTCCGAGAGACTGTCCAAGTCTGACATATACAAGTAAAGTAGGAAAATATCAAACTCGCCGTTTAAAAAAACGTACAAAACACGTGTCAACGGATTATTTAGTTAAAACAAAAACAAAAATTAAGAATGAAGGACCAAACAACAACGTGAGTAATATAAGAATAAAATGGCAACGGTGACAAATCCAACTGTAATGCCAAAAGACATGTGATATTAAAGGGTACGCACCAATGACAGAAAATTAGAAAAAAACAGAGATTGTCTTTCAGCAGCACCGACCTAAAATCGGAATATAAAAACAACTAGACAAACCAATCGAACAAAGAAAAACAGCACTTTGCGGGCCCACTGTACATTGACTGGTGCACAAACCTAACCTTTTAATAAAGTAGAATCTATGCAAGGAAAACAACTAAAGACGAAGGATTTACTCTGGAAATGTTACACATAATTAACGACTTCCACTATACCGAGGAGAATAAACTATAAAAAAGATATTGAGTAACTGCGCGAGAATATATTCACGAGCATAGCGATGAACAAAAACAGCAGGAGTAAAGAGTGATCAATCCGAGTAGAACAACCAGAGCAGCTGAAGTAACAAGACAGTCGATCAAAATGTAAAGTGACAATAGTTTGACTTTAATTTCGTGAGGATTTTGGGTAAATTATAGCATGTGGTGTTTGTTTAATATTGTGTGTATTTTGTAAGCCTTCGAAAAAACGGTGGCTGACGAGAAGTCAAGCGCGGAAATATCGGAAAAATAAGAACTAGAGGGAAACCGAGACAGATTTCGAGTTTAATTTAATAGACGCGTTACAGGCCGAGATTATGAGATAATAAATGCAAGTAAGAGGATTAAAAATAAAGGGAAGTGTCAAAGACAATATCGACAAATAAACAGAAATTTAAAATTTTGACGAGAAGAATTTTCTAAAGTTGGAAAAAATTTTTCTAGCAGGAAAGTTAAAATATGTGAAAAAAATTTTTTCTATGAGCAAACAAATATTGAAAAAATTTTCTATATAGAAGAAAAAATTTTGAAAAAAATTTTCTACAGAAATAAAAATAATGTGAAAAATTTCTATAGAAATAAAATATTGAAAAAAATTTTCGGATTGAATAATTTTGAATAAAATTTCTATATATAATAAAATATTTCGCTCTGTTGGTTAAGCATAGCAAGGTTGTAGGTGTTAGTCAAATCATTGTTTTAAGCTGAAATCGCAAAAACAACAACAATGATGTAAAGAAAAAAAAAAACAACAAGTAGACAAAAAGCAAGAACGATATTGAAAAAAGAAGGGAAGGCACTCCTCAAAATAACAAGCGCGGGCAGGCCAAGCTGCGAACTACAAAATAAGTCGGCATGGAATTTGGACGGTGGCAAAGAAAAAGGATATGTTGTGTACGAATTTATGTCGGCATTAAGCCGGCTATCGTAGAATAAACCTTTTTCGGAAAGGTTCAACGTGTGGTTCAACCACTTTGGGTTAGTGAACTGCCTGAGTTTGGATTCTGATGAATTGGTTGATAGTTTTGCTGTCATGAGTAGAGGGATGCTGATGCAGGTAATGATGGTAAATTTCGAAAACGTGGCGTCATTAAAACCATCTTGCAGTCTATAGGAAGCAGTCTATGAGGGACAGATACATTATTTTGCCCTCTCTTCTGTTGGTTAAGGTCGTTACGACTGTGTTAGTTTAGTCCAGAGTGCATGGTTTTAAAGCTGAAAAGATCAAAAACAACCAACAAAATGATTAAAAAAGAAAAGTAGATGAGTTGTGATAGAAATTGGTTCGCTAGGACATAAGAACTAGCCAATATTTTGTGAACGCAAAATTTTCTAATAAAGAAATGAAGCCGATATTTAGCGCAAAGAAAAATTAAGCACAAGAATTTTTAGTAGTAAGTAAAAAGTGTTGAGAGCAAAATTGGTTCATAGATATTTGTATTTATAGAATTTTGGGACAAAACCTCGTTCTAGAGAGGAAGTAGTAAAAATATATTTGATCAAAAATTTTCTATAAGAATTATAAAATTTTTGGCAAATATTGCTATAGAAATAAAATTTTCACATTCTATAGTAAGATAAAATTTGGCATAAAAATTTTCTGATAGAAAATAAAATTTTGACAAAATTTTAATAGAAATAAGATTTTTGATAAACATTTTCCAATAGTAAATAAAATCCTGGCAAAATTTTTAATAAGGAAATCACACAATTGTTAGCAAAACAACTTTCTTATTACGAAAAAAAAATGAAAAAAATTTTCGTAGCAGAGATAAAATATTGAAAAATTTTCTATAGAATATCAAATATTTGATAAAATATATTTGCTATAGATAATAATAAGGGGATAAAAATGTTTGACAAATTTTCTATGAGAGAAAAAAATTGAAAAAATTCTTTCTAGCAGAAATAAAATATTTTTGAAAAAATTGTGCGCATTTTAAATAAAATATTGTCAAAAGTGTTTCTATAGAACTATCAATTTTGGACTGAAAATTTTCTATTATGAAAGTTACAAATTTTGTTTGGACAAATATTTTTCGTATAAAAATAAACCACTTTTTAGTAGCTCAAAAAATGTTCTATAGGAATAAAAGTGTGGTTTGACAACATCTTTCTTCATATAGAAATATGTAAATTGTGTTGGCGAAAATATGCTTAGTGAGAAATAAAGGAATTTTTCTATAGAAAATGGATAATATTTCCTGATAAAACTTTCTAAAAGACAATAAAACTCTTGAAGAGAGAAATTTTCTAATATTAAATTATAAAAATTTTGACAAAAATTTTCTATAGGAATAAAATAATTGACAAAAAATTTCTATAGGGAAAAAAATTTTGAAAAAAACTTTGCTACAGAAAAAAGGAATAGAAATTTTCTGATAAAAACGATCTTTCTGTAGGCAGCTTAAAATTCTGTTACAAATCTTTGCTATAGAAATAAAATTTTGACCAGGTCCGACGCAATTTTGCTGTGTGCAGAGTAAAGATTTTGGACGAAAAATTTGTCGGTATAGGAATGATAATGAAATTTTAGACGCGGAGCATTTTCCGGTATAGGGAGGATACAAATGGTTGACAAGGAAATTTTCTAGGTAGTAGAAATAGGAAAATTGTTACGAGCGAGAAATTTGTCATTTAAAACGAAAAAGATCCAAAAAAAGACCAGTTCTAGCACAGGGAGAATGAAAGATTGTTGGACAAAAAGTTGTTCTATAAGAAACGAAAATGTTGACGAGGAAGATTTTCTATTAGGAAGTGAGGAAATTTTGAACAAAGCATTGTTGCTATAAAGCATGGAGCGCTTAGTGTTAGAGGATTTGGGGCAAAGGAGACGGTTTTTCATAGCAAAATTTCAATTTTTCTAGGATTATAGGGTGGGATGTAAATTTTTGGATCAAAAAAAAAATTTCTAATAGGATAAACATGACATTTTCTATAAAATAAAATTTTGTTTTAACATTGGTGCTATAGAAATATAAATTTTTGAGCAGCCGAGGGGAGAAGATTTTCTATAGGAAATAAATGGTCTGACAAAATGTTTTAATAGAAATGGAGTAAATTGTTTGTGGCACCAATATTTTATAAGAAAATAAAACATTGTTCATTAATAAGTGTTTGGCTATAGAAATGAGGGATGAGAGAAAGTTTTTATAGAAATTATTATAAGAAAGTATATAATTTCGTAATTAAAAAGATTTTCTATAATTTACGGGGACGCTTAAATTTTGACAAAATTTTTCTATAGGAATAGAAATTTTGCAGCAAAATTTTCCTATAGAGGACAATGAAGAATCTGATAAAATTTTCTTACAGAGTAATTAAAATGTTTGAAAAAAAAGGTTGTAATAATATGAAATTTAAAATTTTGACAAAGCGGTTTCTAAGTAGGGAATGAAAGCATTTGCACAAAATTGAACAGCTTCCAGGAAAAAAAATTGAAAGTGGAAACTTTATACAGGAAATGTAAATGTTTGAACAACTATTTTCTATAGAAAAGTACAAATTCTGTGGCGAAATTTTGCGTAGATAAATTCAATAAGTTTGAGAAAATTCCGATTAGCGCCATCCTGTGAATGTGTGAAACAAATTGTTGCGTGGTGAAAAATGTTGTATTTAAAGGTTCTTTATATGAATTAATATAAGTCCACTGCCGATGAAATCAGCTCGTTAGCGCAGATCCTTTTAATGGATTTTCTCAGGCTCGCATGATTTTTCAAAACGGGAAAAATGCTTGAAAAAGTCGAGGTGCCCGAAACGGCCTCAGAAACAATGAATAAGATGGAAGCATGTTGTTGAAGAGCACACAGCACCCGTGATGCATATCAAGAAATAATAGAATAAAGTGGGTAAGTGTTTTGTATGGGAGTGTGTTGTGTGGATCATCATGCTGAGCTGATGTTGCGGTGAAATTAGAAAATTTATGAGTGTTTGTATTTCCTTTTTTAAAATAATAAAATAATAGCGGAAAGAGTAGCAAAACGGCAGTCAAGCCGAGCATAATTTAATTAAATAACATTGAATGCATTTGCGCCATACGCTGCTATGCATTCACTTTTCACAAAAGGCCAAAGACCCTGACCTTTCCTCCGCAAAAAGAAAAATAAAAACAATTAAGTGAAGAAAAACATGGTCAGTTGATAATTTGGAAATTTTTCTTTGCAAATATTTGTTTTTTAGCTTTTTTGTTTGACTCGTCTGACATCGAAATTATGAGGTCTCTGTTAATTTCACACTTCAGACATTTTGTTTAAAATGATTTATTTATAACATTTTCAATGGGATAATGCCATAAACACAGCGTTAATGTCGTTTTTATGACATCTCCTCGAATCTTCATCCTCCTTGTCTTACGCTCTATAGAGATTCGTAAGAGTTTTCCTTAAATGAACATCAAAAGTGGAAATGTTCATCTTTTGTTTCTATGTCACTCACACCCTCTGGTGTCGGCCATATCGTCTTTTCTGTGATTTAGTGGCGTTCTACTCATTGGATTTCTATTTTGCCTCTTAATTATGGAGAGGAGAGATTTTCTTAATAAAAAATATAAAATTTTTTGTAAAAAAAAATCCCTATAAAAATGAATTTTGACAAAAATTTTCTATAAGAAATTATAATTTTTTGACAAATATTTTTTAATAGAAATAAATTTTTTTCTCAGAAATTAAAAATTTTTGAACAAATTTTTCTATAGAAAATCAATTTTCTATAGATATCAAATTTTTACAAAATTTTTGAATAGAAATAAGTTTTGACAAAATTTTCTAATAGAAAATAAAAATTTTGTCAAAACACTTTCTTTAGAAATAAAAATTTGACAAAAATTTTCTATATAAATTAAATATGGAACAAAATTTTCTATAAAATAAAATTATAGACAAAATTCTATAGAAGATAAAATTTTGACAAATTTTCTATATAAACAAAATTTGAAAAAATTTTCTATAGAAAAAAAATATTACAAAATTTTCTATATAAAATAAAATTTACAGAATTTTCCAGACAAATAAAACTTTTACAAAATTTTTTATAGAATAAAATTTTGTTTAAAATTTTCTATTAGAAATACAAATTTTTGACACAAAAAATTTTCTAACTATAAATAAAAGTTAGTTGAGAACATTTTCTATAGAAATAAGAATATTGAAAAATTTTTTCTACAGTAGAAATAAAATTTCTTGAATTTAGTGGCCGTTCTATTCTTGTGGAAGTTCTATGTTGCTCTTAGTTATAGCTGCATAGCTGACTGGGAATGGGCCAACACCGGTGGTGGCTGTTAATAAATACTTCCCTTGAGTAGACAATTTGTTTGGCAGATATAAATTTGCCTCCCTCTTAAAGGTAATAAAATATTATTCTGTATGAATAAAAGTTTTGAACAAATTCTTCCTATAGACAAAGAAAAATTGATAACAATTACCTTCAGTATAATTCAAAGTTCTTTAGACAAAATTTCTCTAAGGATAATCAACATCTTTTATAAAATTTTCTATAGAAATATAAATTCGTTAGAAAAATTTGTTCTATAGAATAAATTTTGCAAATTTTTATTAGAAATATCTTATGACAACAATTCTAGAAATAGAAATTTTCTGACAAAATTTTCTACTTAAGTAACAATAAAATTTTGACAAATGTTTTCTATCATGAAATTAAAATTTTCTGCAGATGAAATGTTATTTGACTAGAAGTCATTTCTATAGGAATTACAGATTTTTGACACAATTTTTACAATATAAAATAATTTTGTCAAAATTCTTCTATATAGAAATAAAAATAAGAATTATAATAATATTAAATTCTATGATCATGACAACACTTTTCTATAGAATATAAAATTTCTGACATAAACTTTTCCTATAGATAATAAGAATTTGACAAATTTGCATATAAAATAAGTTTGCATCTATGGAAAATAAAAATTTTTATAAATTTTTTATAGACACATCAATTTCACAAAATTTCTAATATAATAAAATATTGTCAAAATATTTTATAGAAATAAAGGTATTGAAAAAATTTTCTAATATTAAATAAAAATCATTGACAAATTGTTCTATAGAAATTAAAATATTGACAAAATTTTCTACAGCAATAAAAGTGTTGATTTGTGCTTCTACGATCTCATTGGTTCCTAATTAGCCTCTTAATTAATGGCTGATGGTGTTGTTGGAGGATTAAGTTCTCTGTCTGAAGGTTATAAAGATATCAGTAATAAGTGAGATTATTCTTGACAAGTGATTAGAACAAAAAATCGTGAAAAGAAAGATGAAGAAATA
>PGFW01052631.1:452-11347 GCA_003123925.1 Haematobia irritans | reverse complement strand
CTGATGGCTGATGGGTAGAGGTTAGTTGGCGGCTGTAGTTAACAAACAACTCCCTCTATGACTAGAAATTGCGAGATAAAATTATTTCTATTTAGGACTAAATTTGGACAGAACTTTCCTATAGGAATAAAAATTTTTAACAAAAATTTTACCTATAGAAATAAAATGCTACCACAAAATTTCTATAAAATAAATATGGTACAAAATTTTCTATAGAAATAAATATTGACGAAAATGTATAAAAATTTTCTGCAGAAATTTATAAATTTTGACATAACTTCGTATCTCAATAAATCAAATATTGACAAATATTTTCTTATTTAGAAACGAAAATTTTAGGCTAAAACTTTATCCTATAGAAATTAAATATTTTTTGGTTGGCACAAATTTTTACGGACAATAACATCTGTTCTGCAAGAAATGAAATTTTGGACAGGAAATTTTTATGAATCAAAATTTTGACAAAATTTTCATATAGACAATAAATTTTTTTTACATAAATGTTCTATTAGAAATAACTTTGTTTCTACATAATATTTCTTGAAATAAAATTTGTCACAAATTTTCTATAGTAAATAAAATTTGGCAAAATTTTCTGTTAGAAAATAAAATTTTGAACTAAATATTCTAATAGAAATAGAATTTTCTGCAGATTATGAAATTTTGACGAATTTTCTCCCTATAGGAATAATCATTGTGACAAAAATTTTCTATAAAAAATACAAAACATTTTGTCAAAATAGTGCCTATAGTATAAATGAAGTTTTTGAACAAAAATTTGTCTTAGGAAATTAATATCTTTGACAAATTTTCTATAGAAACTAAATATTTTCGACAAAAATTTTTATAGAAATGTAGCAAGTTTTGACCAACATATTTCCATTAAGAAATAATAGTGTTTGACAAATTTTTCTATTAAAATAAAATTATTGAAAAATTTCTCTTTAGAAAATAAATTCTTGAAAAATTTCTAATAGAAAAAAATCGTTGACAAAATTTTCTTTAGAAATAAAAATTTTGACGAAAAATTTTCCTACTATAAATAAAATCTTTTAGTCATAAATGTGGTAAGCGAAATAAAACTTTTGACAAAAATTGTTTCACATAGAAATAAGTAATGTTTGATCAAATCTTTTAATAGAATATAAAATAAAATTTGACAAATCATTTTTCATTGTATCGAAATAAAATGTTGAGCCAAAATTATTCTTTAGATACTAGATTTTTTTACAAAGATATTGCTAGTAGATCATATTAAATTTTGTCATACATTTTCTATAGAAATAAACATTTTGCACAAAATTTTGTATCTTTATAAATAAAAATATTGATCAACAAATTTTCACTATTAGAAATAAGAATATTGAAATAATATGATTCTCATAGATAATAAAAATTTGACAAAATTTTCCTATAAACAAAATATTGAAAATAATACTTTCCTTAAGAAATATAAATTATTGACAAAAATTTTACGACTATTTTAATAATAATTTTTAGCACATTTATCCATTACAAATAAATTTTTAAAAATTTTCTATATGAAATCTAAAATTATTAGTCAACAATGTCTATTATAGAAATAAAATTTTTACAAAAATTTCTATATACAATATCAAAATATTGACAAAAGATTTTTATAACATAAAATATTGAGCAGAATTTTACCAAATTTTTCTAAAAATTCTTTTTTTTGAAAAATTATATATGAAATTACATTTGACATAAATTTTCGATAGAAATACAATTTTAGCAAAACAATTTTTCTTATTAAAATACAATTTTTAATGCAAATTTTGACAATTTTTTGGACAATTTTTGATCCAAGATTTCTATAGAATATTAAGAAATTTGAAAAATTTCCATGAGAATATAAAGTAGTCTTGACAACATTTTTGCCTGTTTCAAGTAGAAATAAAGTTTTGACAAATATTTCTTCTAAAATTAAAATTTTGACAAATCTTTTTCCTATAGATCAAAAAAATGTTGACAAAATTTTCTTTAGAATAATATTTTTTGACAAATTTTCAATATAGCAATAAAAATGTTGTAAAATGTGCTATAGAAATTAAAAATTTCTAAACATTTTTTCATAGATATATAATGTTTGACCAAAATTTCGGTATAGATAATAAACATTTTGACAAAATTTCTATGAATAATAAAATGTTGACAAAATTTTTTCCTTTAAGTATAATTTTTACAATAATTTTCTATCATAGAAATCTAAATTTGATCATACATTTTCATATTAGAAAAAAATTTTGACACATTTTCATATAAATTAAAATATGACAAAATTTCAGTATAGAAATACAAAATATTGAAAATATTCTTATAGTAAATTTAAAATTGTACAAAATTTTCCTATAGTTTAATACAAAATATTGTTAAAAAATTTTCCTGAATTAGCAAATAAAATATATGACATAATTTTCGGACCATATATTTAATACTAATTTTTTCACAAACATTTCCACTACAATAATAAAAATTATTTTTACATAACATTCATGATAGAAATTCAAAATTTTTGTCAAAATATGTCTTATATATAAATATATAATTTTTACAACATTTTTCTATATAACATCAGATAATATTGAACAGAAATTTTATACCGATCTAATAAACATATTTTGACAGTAACTTCTTATCTTAAACAAAATATTTTTCCTAACAATTTTTTTTTCCGAATATAATTTTATAGAAATACCAATTTTGACAAAATCTTTCTCCACTAAGGAAACTACTCAATGGTATTAGCACTAATTTTTATAGACAAATCATTTTGTATTCGAAATAATAACTTTTTCTGTCTAGAAAGTAAATACATTTTGACAGATTTTTCTTGGGCCCTAAAAAACTTTTGACCAAATTTTCTATAGAAATCAACCTTATCTATAGACTATCAAATTTTTACAAATTTCTATATTAAATAAGAATTATTGACAAATTTTTTCTATAGAAATAAAGTTTTTACAAAATTTTCTTATAAAAATAAAATTTTGAAAAAAAAATTCTATAAACACCATGATTTTGACAAATATTTTCTTATAGAGAATACTACATTATCAAAACACTCTTTCTATAATGAAATTAATATTTCTTCTCAGTAATATTGAAATATTTGACAAATTTTTTTCTAACTAGACAACTCTTAAATTTTCCTTAGATTAGTCAAATTTCTGCCAACAATTTTCTATAGATACATTAAATTTTGAGCAATTTTCTACTCAGAAATACATCATTTTACTCAAACTTTCTTTCTAGAATAAAAATTGACAAAAATTTCTCATATAAATTAATTATATGGCCACAAAATTTTCTTAGTTGAACTAAATACTAGACACAAACTATTTTCTATAAAATAAAATTTTGGACAAACAATTTTCTATAATAAAGCAATGGTTGCATAAATTTTCTATAGAAAAACTATCATTAACAAAATTTTCTATATATCAATAAAATTTTACAATTTTCCAGACATAATAAACTTTTAACAAAATTTCTTATAGATATAATTTTGTTTAAATTTTCTTATAGATAATAAAGTTTTGACCAAAATTTTCTACACCTAATAAAATAAAAATTATTGAGACCTTTTCTATAGAAATCAACTATGACAAAATTTTTCTCACAGATAAATTCTAACAAATTTCTTGAATTTACGTGGCCGTTCTATTCCTTTGGAAGTTCTATGTTGCGTGCTTAGTTATAGCTGCATAGCTGGACTGGGAGAATGGGCGGCAACACCGGGTTGGCTGTAAATAAATACTTCCCTTGAGTAACAATCTTTTTTGGCGATATAAATTTTTCCGCCCTCCCCTACTTAAAGGTAATAAAATATTATTCTGTATGAATACAAAGCTTTGACACCATTTCTTCCTAGTTAGACCAGAAAAAAATTGATAACAATTCACCTCTCAGTATATATTCACAATCTTTAGACATGAAATTTCTCTAAGGATAATCAACATCTTTTTATCAAAATTTTCTATAGAAATAAAAATTCTCGTTGAAAAATTCTCTCTTCTATAGAATAAATTTTCGCAATTTTTTATAGAAATCTCTTATGACAACATCATCTCACTAGAAATTAGAAATTTTCGACAAAATTTTCTACTTAAGACAATAAACTTTTGACAAATTTTTTCTATATGAAATTAATAATTTTTGCAGATGAAATTATCCTTGACAGAAGTCATTCTATGGAATTTAGCTAATTTTGACACAATTTTTACTAATATAAAATAATATTTTTGTCCAATATTCTTCTATAAGAAATAACAAATAAGAATTATACATTAAAAATATTGACAAAATTTCCTTATGAAATAACATTTGACAACAACATTTTCTATAGAATATAAAATTTCTTGACATAAACTTTTCCTATGATTAATATAGTGATGACAAAAATTTTCTAGAAATTAAAATTTTTATAAATTTTTTTATGACACTCTTCACAAAATTTTCTATTATATAATAACAATGATTGTCAAAATTTTTTAAGAAACTAAAGGTATTGAAAAAATTTTCTAATAGTTAAATAATAAATCATTGAAAAATCTGTTTATAGAAATTAAAATATTGAACAAAATTTTCTACAGCAATAAAATGTTATTTTGTGCGTCTACTAATCTCATTGGTTCCTATTTAGCCTCTTAATTATGGCTGATGGTTGTTGTGGAGATTAAGTTCTGCTGTCGAAGTTATAAAGATATCAGTCAAACAGTGAAGATATTCTTGCAAACAGTTAACTAGAACAAAAAAATCGTGAAAAGAAAGATGAATGAAAATGAATGTATTGGTATTATATTGCTGGTGAAACATTTCGTAAATACTATTTTTTCACTGAAGAGCCACTAAAATTGTAGTGTGCCAACTATTTCCATTTTATTAGTTTCGGGAAGGTATTAACCTTACCCGGAGTTAATCAAGCTCTTTTAAGATCTTTAATTACATGGCAATTTAACCATATAGTCTAAAATTACTAATCCCAGGTGATAACTAGATATTTCAGTAATCCTTCGTATTTGAATATCTATTCATCTATACTGCCAGATATGTTGGTATATTTTCTGGTGAAACATTTCTGTAAGACATTTTTACTTAAGAGCCACCAATTGTTGCAACTATTTCCAATTTTTTCTGGGAATTTAACCTTCCGGGAGCTTAATAGCCCTTTAAATCTTTAATTCATGGCATTTGCAATGTAAATTATACCCCAAGTGATATAGATATTTCGTATTTAACTCATTCTCTATACTGCCACTGCATTTACTCTATCTACAAATAATGTCCAAAAAGCTAAAGACTGCAATGACTTTTCCCAGACAAGAATAGCCTTGGACAATGACTGGAGGAGACTGTTGTAATTGCTGCCAAGTGTCCATTATTTATTTTCATTCAACTTTCATTGGCAACCTTAATGACTGTTTAGCGGCCACCATAAAAATCGAAGGAATCTGTTTTCAAAAGAATAAACAAGAAGGATGTAACTAAGAATAGCCCAATAACTTATTACAGACTTAAATAATTTGAAACATTTTTAACAGCCAGAGAAATATACAGAAAAAAAAAAAAACAAAACGAAGCAAAAAAAGTTTTACATGTTTATATTTGACCTTTAAGGCAAGTAGAATTAACAGAGTCAGAGCAAAAAAGACTGTCAAAGACAGACAGACCGGTTTGGAAATTCCTCTGTGATAATATTGGGTGAATGTTTGTTTATGTGACAAGTATTTAGCGACGTTACGGTTTTGGATGCCCTATCAATCAAAAGATTAAATTTCTGAGAATATTGACTCTATTCCAATTGACATGAATTTAATGATCCATACAACAATTAATAGTTTTAAGAAAATACATTTATCAAATATCAACAATAAAAATTGGGAATATCTAATTGTTGTGTATATTTTTCCCACACTGAAAAAACATATTTAACATGGTATTAGTAGATTACTCAAGTGCTAAAAATTTTAGTTTGCGCAGGTTTTTCCGTAATATTAAAAGACACATTTTCTTTATAAATAATGAAGTTTTAGTTAAAAGAAAGTTTTATAAGTCATTGTTTCAATTTTTTTTTTTTATTAAAATTTAAGATAAAAATTTTGGAAATTTACTTTCCTCCGTTAAATTCGTATGTCTTTGATCTACACGAAAAAAAATAATTCTTTCCTCCCAAAATAAATCTTAACAGAAGACAAATATTGCTTTTCGCTGTGTGGAAGTTTATTTGGAAGAAGAGTATATATTTTTTGAGATAAACGTTTATTATTTTACAAGATGTAAAAACAATTTCATAAATGATAACTCAATAAAAAAATACTTTCTGAGTGCTGAGTGCATCTTCCTTCACATCTTTCTCACTTCCACCTTTCTCTTTTTAGTTCTTAGCTATCTTTTTTCTGTAATACAAAGAATTATGACTAATTTTTATAATTTTTTTATACCCCTCCACCATAAAGGGAGGGGGGTATAGTTAACTTTGTTCATTTCCGTTTGTAACACAGTCGGAAATACTGCTACTAAGACCACCATAAAGTATTTATATTCTGGGTCCGTGGTGAAATTCTGAGTCGAATCTGAGCATTTCCGTCCGTCCGTCCCCGGTCTGTTGAAATCTACTGCTAACTTCCAGACGAACAGCTATCGACTATGAAGCTTGGCACAAGTAGTTGATTATTGATGTATGTCGGATGGTATTGCAAATGGCCATATCGGTCCACTTTTACGTATAGGCCCCTATATTAAAACGGAACCCCCACAAATTTGGGTCTTGGCGATTGCTCTAAGAGAAGCAAATTTCAATCCGATCCGGCTGAAATTTGGTACATGGGTGTTAGTATATGGTCCCTCTAACGACCATAAGTCAAAAAATTGTCCATAATCGGTCCCACTTTTTACGTGATAGCCCCCAATATAAAAAGGACCCCCAAATTTGGCTTGCGATTGCTCTAAAGCAGAAGCAAATTTCAATCCGATCCGGCTGAAAAATTTGGTATATAATTGTAGTATATATGGTCCTGTCTAACAACGCAATTGCAAAAATTGGTCCACAATTCGGTCCATAATTATAGTATACGCCCCCATATACAACCGATCCCCAGGAATTTGGCTTGCGCAGAGCCCTCCTAAAAAGAAGCAAATTCAATCCCGGTTTCCCGCTGAAGATTTGGTAGCGCATGGTGTCAGGCATATGATCTACTAAGCAACCATGGAAAATTGGTCGCACATCGGGCCATAATTATATATACGCCCCATATAAACCAGATCCCCCAGATTTGACCCATCCGGAAGCCTCATGGGATGAGAAAAATTCATCCACGATTCGGTTTGAAAATTTGGGGTTAACGTGGTGTTAGTATAGTGGTGCCTCTGACAAAACCATGCCAGAAATTGGTCCATATCGGTCCATTATTATATGTAGCCGCCCCATCTAAAGACGGTCCCCCCAGATTTGAACATCCGGAGCCCCTTGGCAGAGGCAAAATTCCACCAATCCGGTTGAAATTTGGTACGTGGTGTTTAGTGGTATGGTCCTTTAACACCACGGCAAAAAATTGGTCCAACACCGGTCCTTAATTAAATATAATCACATCCATTTAAAACGCGATCCCCAAGATTTGACCTCCGGAGCTTATAGAGGAGACAAAATTCATCGAACCCGGTTTGAAATTTAATGTAAATGTTGGAGAAATTTTTGGTACATGTGCAATAGTATGATGGCGGCTAACAAACATGCCAAAATTGGTACTATCGGTCTATGTTATATAAAGCTCGATTTCCCAAAAATAATCTATCCAAAATTTTATTTTATTTATAAACACAAATTTTGGTCAAGATTTGAATTTCTATAGAAAAATTTTTGTCAAAATTTTGATTTCTATAGAAAGATTTTGTCAAAAAGGTTTTATTGTTTATAGAATTTTGTTCAAACTGAATTAATATAGCTAATTCTATTCGGTTGTTTTTTTTATATATCCCCGTTATGGACCCTAACTGTTATCAATTGAGAAGCCACGGTGTTCAAGAATTTTTTAAGAAATACCTTGGCATAAGCAAGTGTTACCGCAACCCAACCTAAATGCGATTGTGGATGAACCAGTCTTTAGTACAAGTTTTTCTATTGCAATCCGAATGGTGGAGCGTTACATAAGATTCGCCTGGCCGATCTTTACGGCTGTATATACATTGTTTAAATTTAACCTTTCGCTGAATGGAGAATCGAATCGCCGACCATAGTCGGTCTATAAGCCAACACATCTATCCCACTGGGCTAGGTAAGCATGGTATTGGTCATCAACAGACAACGTTATGCTTACAGCCATCAACGCAGCAGGGCAACGCCAAACAGTCACACAGTTTATAAGTTTTCTGCGCCCCGACGAGCCGATGTAAAGAAATATTTATTTTGACAGATAACAAACTTTTTAGTTGGCCACCGTGGGAGCAGAGGTTAGCAAATGTCCGCCAGGCGCATGACAAAGGGGTCGTAGGTTCAAGTCCCTGCTTCCACCGTAACACCAAAATTTTTTTTTTTAACATATTTTCCAAATATTTTCGGAAGGAATACCGAAAATATGTTTGAACATTAAAATACTGCGTTTATACAATCGGCAAGCAACTTCAGTGATAAGAGAGAAAAGTTCACCGCACTGTGGTAATCACAATGGACTGAATAGTCCTAAGTGAGCCTGAAATAATCGGGCTGGCCACTTTAACTATATCGTCTTAGAATTTCTCCCTTGATCAAGGAATATTATATAACTTTGAATATAGTCCGGAAAATCGATATTCGAATGTGCTACATAATGGAATGACAAAACACTTATTATACGCCCCGTCACCATTCTATGTGTTAGGTGGGTATAAAAAAAGAGGGCCGATTAAATACGTATAATAATTCAGCTTTGACAAAAATTTTCTATAAAAATAAAATGATTGAAAAAAATTTTTCTAATAGAGATTAAAATATTGACAACAAATTTTCTATAGAAATAGAAAATTTGAACAAAAATTTTTCTATCCAAATAAAATTTCCACCGGGATCGGGTGAATTTTTTTTGCTCTCCAAGGGCTTCCGGTGGTCTAAATCTGGGGAGTCGGTTTTATATGGGGCTACATATAAATTATGGACCGATATGGACCACAAATTCTCTGCATGGTTGTTTAGAGTACCATATACTAAGCACCGAACGATACCAACTTTCAACCGAAATCGGATGAATTTTGCTCGATCCATTGAGGCTACCCGCAAGCCAAATCTGGAATCAGGTTTATAATGTATAATTATGGACCCGATTGTGGGGCTAAATATTTTTACAAGTTGTTAGAGACCATATACTAACACCACGTACCAAATTTCAACCGGGTCGGGTGAATTTTGCTCTTCCAAGGGGCTCCGGAGGTCAAATCTGGGGATCGGTTAAATATGGGCTATATATAATTAATTGAACTGATGATGGACCAATTCCTGCATTGTTGCTTTAGACACCAATATACTAACACCACGTACCAAATTTCAACCAGAATCGGATGAATTTGTGCTCATGCCATGAGGCTCCGGAAGTCAAATCGGGATCGTTTATATGGGGGCTATATATAATTAATGGACCGATTGTGGACCAATTTTTGCTTGCTTGTTTAGAGACCCATATACCAAATTTCAGGCCGGATTCGGATGAAATTTGCTTCTCTAGAGGCTCCGCAGCCAAATCTGGGGACGGTTTTATATGGAATGGCTATATATAATTATGGACCGATGTGGACGCAATTTTTGCATGGTTGTTAGAGACCATATACTTGCCACCATGTACCATTTCAGGCAGGAAGCGGATGAAATTTTGCTTCTAAGTAAGGCTCGCAAGCCAAATCTGGCGGAATCGGTTTTATATAGGGGGCTGTATATAATTATGGACCAGTGTGGACCAATTTTTGAGTAAAGTTGTTAGAGACATTATACTTGCACCCCATGGTACCAAATTCAGCAGGATTCTGGATAAAAAAATTTGCTCTCTTAGAGCAATCGCAAGCCAAAATTTGGGGGTGCCGTTTATATGGGCGCTATACGTACAAGAAGACCGATTATGGACCAATTTTTGTATGGTGTGGTTAGATGACCATATACTAACACCATGTACACAATTTCATGCCGGATCGGAATGAAAATTTGGCTTCTCTTAGAGCAATCGCAAGCCAAATTTGGGGGTCGCCGTTTTATATAGGGGCTATACGTAAAATGGGACCGATATGGCCCCATTTGCAATACCAAATCGCGACCTACCATCAAAATAAACAATTACTTGTGCCCAAGTTCAAGTCGTAGCCTTGTTTCCGGTTCGGAAGTTAGAGTGAATTTCAACAGACGGACGGACGGACGGACAAATGCTCAGATCGGACTCAGAATTTTCCACCACGACGCAGAATATGATATATCTTTATGGGGTCTTAGAGCCAATTTATTTCGATGCTGTTACAGAACGGAATGACAAAGGCTAATATACCCCCCTCCTAATGGTGGAGGGTATAAAAAAAGGCCGGTTAATATACGTATAATAATTTCAGTTTTGAAGACAAAGATTTTCTATAAAATATAAATATTGACAAAAATTTCTATAAAGAAATATAAATTTGGAAGATTATTGTATATGTAATTAAGACCGGTATGGACAAATTTTTGCAATGGTTGCTAGAGACCATATACAATACACCACGTACCGAAAATTTCAGCGCCGGATCGTGGTGAATATTTGCTCTTCCCAGGGGCTCCGGAGGTCAAATCTGGGGATCGGTTAATATGTGGGCTACATTATAATTAATTGGAAAAACTCAGATCATGGACCGAATTCCTACATGGTGTGTGTAGTGTCTTATATACTAACACT
>PGFW01052620.1:8097-19682 GCA_003123925.1 Haematobia irritans | reverse complement strand
CTATTTGAGCGCAAAACCGAAGGAGTACTACCAAAATTGGTATCAAAAAATTGGAAGGTCGTTATAATCGTTGCTATTACTTCTTGAATAGCCGAGCTGTGTTGAATAATAAAAAACGAATTTCTGACAAAAAAAAATGTTGATATCGGTGCGCCTGTTTTTCTGTTTTGTTAGACCGTGGCGACATTATCAAGGCCAACCTAGTTAGGTTAGGTGTCCAAAGTTACTACGATTGTGTGCCAATAAGTTGCTGTAGCTTTCGAACTAACATATTTTCGATATTGCCTATTAGTTTCACTAACGATTGCTGGGGTGTCATAGCTGAGTCGTTAGCGTTAGTTAGGTTTAGCGTGACAGCCCGATGTATCAGGCTCACTTAGGCACTAATTCAGTCCATTGCTGATACCACATTGTAACTTTTCTTCTTATTTTGTTATAAGTTTCACTAACCATTGTTGGTGTCAATAGTAGGTTTAAGGTTTAGGTGCCAGCCCGATGTATCAGGCCTCACTTTAGACTATATCAGTCCATTATTGGTGATTACCACATTTGGTTAAACTTCTCTCTTATCACTGACTGCTGCCCGATTCCATTGTTAAGCTCAATGACAAGGGACTTCCTTTTTATTAGCCGAGTCCCGCAACGGCGTTCCATATGCCAGTGCAAACCACTTAGGAGAAGCTTTTGAAAGCCCTCAAGAAATGTCACCAGCAATTGACTGAGTGGGATATCCACCTCTGAAAAACTTTTTGGTGTTCGGTCGAAGCAGGAATCGAACCACCGACCTTGTGTATGCAAGGCCGGGCAGTTGCTAACCATTGCATGAACGGCTGGCTCCTTGGGCTGTCAATAGATAGCCCCCACGATGGCTGCCCAATGGCTGGCTGTTAGACACCACTTTTTGTTCATATAAAATGTAGATTTACTTTGCTTACCTTCAATGATTAGTGTAGGCCCTTGATTGGCGCAGCAATATTCACAATTCAGCATAATAAGAGAAAGCAACAAAAAAAAAATATATAATTAAATATATAAAAATAAAGGAAAATACCAATCAATATATAGAGAGGAAAAGCAGATATTAATTTATCATTTATGCGTTTTGTTATGATAATGGGAGCATAGCGAGTTATGTCTTCCCCCAACTTTTGGGGCGCCAGTATAAGGTTTTCTGCCAAAATTAAAATGTGCACTTCTTGAACCAATATTTAAATTTTTTCCTTATTTTTTAAATCCATTTATCTTTTGTTAGCGTTTGTTATGGATAAAATGGGAGATTAGGTTAGTCTATCCCCAACTTTTGGGCGCCAGCTATAGGTTTTCTGCCAAAATTAAAATGCTGCACTTTTGAAACAATATTTAAATTTTCTTAATATTTATCATTTTTAAATCCAATTTATTTATATCACAAATCTAAATTCTTTTATTCAAAAACCAAAAAAAAAAAAAATATTTTTATGTAATCAAATCTCCCGGCTTAAAACAAGAAATTCCTTTAGAAATTTGCAAAAATCTAGCCGGTTTACCACCAAATAGCCAACGAACGATAAGACGTGATATCTATATTCTTGAGGAACAATTAAAATTTCAAAAGAATGCTCAAAACGTAATATGTTTGCCAAAAAAAAATGTTGTTGTGCGCCTGTTTTCGAGGCCAAACTTGCGAGCCATGGTGAGCGTTTAAACACCAGCTAATGTGGAAGATTAGCTACTCTGGCGTATGTGAGGCGCCTTAGCTGCATGGAAGCACTTGTTTTCATTTTTATAGCCCTTCAAATATTGATATTTTTTCATTAGACCAAAAGTCAAAGGAATATCGTAGTTAATTTATTACAAAAAAATTATATATACCCATTGAACCATATCATGAAAACGGAAAAAAAAAAACAAACAAAAATATTTCAAATAATTTTGCCTGGGAAAAAACGTTAGAAATAAATATTTGTCTGTCTGTCTTTTCCATTCTTGGTAAGAGGGAGTGTAAAAATGCAATCTTTAAAAGTCTTTGCCATATCTTGTGTTGAATTTTGTAATCGAACCAATTATCGTTACTCTAGTCAGTCCAAAATCCGTCTCCGCGCCTCTACCACAGCATAATTCCCTCTACACCTCTCCAACCCACTAACTACATATTTCATTAACTTATCTCACTTACACTCTCCTTCCTAGGCTGCTCTCTTTACAAACACACACCCGAGCCATCATAGCATATCTATGCCGCCTTACCACGCCATCTTTGACAGTCTCTGCCTATAGTTCGCTATCCCGCCGTCCTTCTTCTCGTGGGCACCCTCACCATCTCCAACCCCGTTTCGCCTCCCTCGGAGTTGACATGACATCTGATTTGTTATGTAACTCGACGCATACCGCTCTAGTCCCTTACCCCCATTCTACCTTCTCTCCCCACCCACATGCCACATCTACTTAAGTCTTTCCAAATCATTCCTTGTCCAAGCTACCAACACAGACCCAACCCTTGACACCTTCATTCATTGGAATTTTGTGAAATCAATAAAGGCCCTCCAAACTTTGTCATTTTGCTTGTTTGGCGATGATGTAACGTTCACTACAATAATACTACTTCTCTTTTCTATCTCCCCTCTCACACACATCTCACTATACCATCACAACTCTCCACACGATCATCATATGACACTCCACCCAGATCATCATTACCGTTATCACGACCCATTTAATGACCATGAATCATTCCATCACGTTCAACAACACTAGCTTGTCTCACCGGCGACCGATGCCACTTAATCTCATTCACCACTTATCGCCCGTACTCCTCTATCCCATGCGCACACTCTTCCCCCTATCATCTATTCCTCTAATGAGACTGTGTTAAAAAAGTTTAAAAATTTAAGCTGATTTAGTATCTTCTAAATTCAGCTTAAATTTGCTAACGATCCCAGCCAAAAAATAATTATAAAAAATTGCAAGACACCTAAATTGTATGTCCATACTGTAGGCACTTACTTATTCTTCGCCTAAGTTGTAAAGTGCTGAATTCAGTGCCTACTTTTCTTTAAACCTTGTAAGGAATTCTTCGTTTTATAGCGTGCGATCCACAACCATCAAAAATTAATTAAAAATATGGAAGTGCTGAAATTTGCGCAATTTCGTTGCACTAGAGTAAAGGCGGTGGTCACCTCCTCCACCCAGATGCACTTCAGTAAGGCAAGGGGCTTTTGTGTTTTTTATCACGATTCTTTACGAAATAACGATTTTGTTGTCGAAAGCAGATATTTAGTAATAAAAAAATTGATCGTCTCAAGATAGAGGAGTTTTGGGGACGATAACTCATATTGTGTATCTTGTATATGCTTTAATTTAGTTCGAGGTACAGAAATAACTCTTGGCAGCAATGCACCTTCTCAGTTAGTATAATTAAAAAATCAATGCTTAGCTTGAAGAATTCATTTAATAATTTTTAAAGACAGCATTTTTACCGCTACATGGTAGTACCTTACCGCTTGTTATTTTTCCAATATTCTATAAATTAATATGCATTTTAAAGCGCATCAAAGTGCAACATGTTCATTCACTGCCTGAAGCACTGAAATTCATACAAAAAAGAAAGCGGACATTCCAATATATAATAATCATCAGTGAATTCCTCCAAGAACTTACAAAGCTGCTGACAATTTTCAGGTTTTTTGCTTGGGATGACATTCACATCGGTCAGTTTCAAATAAGCACAATGCCATACCTCTTTCTGAGACATTAAAAATGTTTTTGAAATTTCAAAAATGGCCGTCTCCACTTTGTTTCTTACAAAAGGTCGATTTCCTTGCGCGGTGACACATTTATATTGGAAATTAAACGACACTTTTGACCAATAGTAATTTTTTCAAGCTACTGGAACATCTCCAAAATTTATCCTGAATTATTGGCACAAGGTAAAAGATCAATCAAAAATAAAAACACAAGAGGACGAAAATTTCTCTTCTACAAAAAACATCAAATGTCAACCGGCACAGAAAGTTTATAAGCGTCTTCCCGGCCGCTCCCAAGGCACCATCTACAACAATATCATTCGGGTCATTAAGGCAATCTTTACATATGCTCCCAAGTGTATTGTGTCCCGTGATGATGCCTATCACAGCCTAAAATTCTCTCTAGAGTTCCTCCAGAGATCCTATTACTCTTCTCTCGTTCCATATCAGCTTGGTCTGCTCTCGCACCTCCCTCAAAGGAAGTCCATCGTTCCCTCTCTCCACAGTTTATCATTATTTAGCATTGACCCTGTAACGCTACTATACCACACCGACCTTACGGCATCTCCTCCTCCCCTACGCACGCCCGGAAAAACATCCTCACCGTCCCCCGTGACGGATGTATTCAGTGCCCCCCGCTGCCTCCTTCTTCTAGCCACGTAACTCTGGCCGCCCCCTCCTCTTGCCCCCTTTCCACTTCCTAACCTGTCAGGTACCCTTCCAGCGATAACCCTGAGTTCCTCTACGACAGCGGTCGATTAGCCGCGAAGTTATCTATACCACGAAGTCCCTTCATCTGCTGCCTGGCTGTCGATGAAGAACAGAATCTCTCCTAATTTATCCGGCGCCCTCCATCACATCAGAGCTCCGCTCAGCTGGCAATAGCAAGTACCTCCGCTGAAGATACTGCAAGCGTTGTCCATTCCATATGACTCCCTGATTCCTAGCTCCTCGCAGTAGATACCACTGCCCGTACCTTCAGCCATCATCGATCTGTCCGTATAAATCTTCAGATCTCCAAAAAATATGCGCTTTTCCTCCCAGTCATCTATAGTTGGGAAAATCAATCTTAGCTTGCCCTCATATACATGCTGGGTCGCCATGTAGTCCGTCCTTAAGCGCTGCCCAACTGAAGCGACAAGTTCCGTGTGCCTTCAGGTCGTGTTTCCGAGTAAGTCCTAGCTCTTCAGTCTCGTGAGTATCACTTCGGCTGTCTTCCTGATGTGTAGATCAAGTGGGCAAATTCGCATTAAAACCTCTAGAGCAGCAGTGGCCGTTGTCCTCATCGCACCAGCCAAGTAAATCTTAGCTTGCCCTCATATACATGCTGGGTCGCCATATAATCCGTCCTTAAGCGCTGCCCAACTGAAGCGACAAGTTCCGTGTGCCTTCAGGTCGTGTTTCCGAGTAAGTCCTAGCTCTTCAGTTCTCATGAGATCACCTCGGCTGTCTTCCTGATGTGTAGATCAAGCGGGCAATTCTCAATAAAACCTCTAAGAGCCGCAGTGCCGTTGTCCCTCATCGCACCATTCATTAACTGAGAGCCGTTCTGTTTATCCTTGCTGAATTTTGTTATATGTTAGGTTTAGGTTAGGTGGCAAACGATGTATCTAGGCTCACTTAGACTATTCAGTTCCATTGTGATACCACATTGGTGAACTTCTTCTCTATCACTGAGTGCTGCCGATTCCATGTTAGCTCAATGACAAGGGACCGTCCTTTTATAGCCGAGTCCGAACGGCGTTTCACATTGCAGTGAAACCCTTAGAGAAGCTTTGAAACCCTCAGAAATGTCACCAGCATTACTGAGGCGGCATAATCCACCGCTGAAAAACTTTTTGGTGTTCGGTCGAAGCAGGAACCAATGAACCAACGACCATGTGTATTCAAGGCGGGCATGCTAACCATTGCACCACGGTGGCTCCCAATGTCGCACAATGCCTGCAGCTTTGGTATTACCGACGTTGCGGTCGAAGCGCTGTTTTTGATAAATCGTTTATAAAGGCATCGGCAGTTATAATTTCAAATTGTCTGCCAAAAAATTAATGGAATGAAAACATTTATAAAAAAATATTTGTAGGTTTTAAATCCTATTTTCTTTACGTTTCGTAAAATCGGCAGAAAACTGAACTGGGTGACGCCGACGCAAACTGTATGATATTTGAGAGAAATGCCGACAAAAACTGCATGATATTAGAGAAATGTTCCTCATGACTTAGGTGGTAGTCGCAGCTGACGCAGTTTCCCTTCTCAGTTTCATTCTCTTGTGTTTTTATTCTCTCTGGTGATAATCTCGTGCGCCTGCTATGAGCCACTTCAAGGCGGTATCAACGTCGGTTGTCTCAGTTGATGGCGTTAGCTTTGGGTTTATAAGCCATAAAAGGTGCTTTACTGTCAAGCAAACTATGAGTCTGTTCTTCCTTTCCCTATATTCATGATTGCCAGTTTCTTAGTCTTCTAAACCTGGGGTTCCCTCAATTAAGAATTTATCGTAACGACCCTTTGGTCGTTTACTACCACTTAACCACTTCAAAGGATTTATCAACATCGTATAAGTTTCTGAGTCTTCGAAACTTTGTTCTCTGTAGGAATATGTAGACCCTTATTTTGGCGTTTACTAGCACTTAGCAACTACAAAGACTTTATATGGCTGCCTTGAAGTACTCATAAACTCATGTTGCCTACTTGAGAGCAAGTTCCTTTCCAATCAGCGGTGCCTACTTTGACGATTTTTCCTCATTTTAACGATTTTTGATGGTAGATTTGACCTGTGACGATTTGACGACAATTTTAACCAACGTTGGTATGAGTTGACGATTTTTGAAAATGTTCAACTCAAGTGTTTAATTTTAAAAATTTTTACGACAATTTGACCATTTTTCAAAGTAACTTAGTTATAAGATGACGATTTTTCATAAGTTGTACTGTAAACAAGCATTTTTTTAATCTCTCAATACTATGACAATTTGTATCTAGCTTGCTGTCAGTCACATTCGTCTCCAATGTAGAAATAATTTTCAAAGCAATCATATATAAATAAAATTCGGAATTCGGAATTCCTTTGAAACTTCAAATTGACAAGATATCTTTGTGTCCAAAAACTACTTAAAGCTAAATAATTCTGAATGTAGTAAACTCAATTAAGTTAAATTAACTTTATTCATAACCGATGAGGCAAGTTAATAATAGTAAAAATTATACATGAGCAACTAAAAATGATTTAAATTCGTTTGAAGAATATGAACATGACTGAATTAGATATTTAAACTTACATCATGTAATAAAAGTGATTTTAATTCACTTTTTTGTGATGTTTTTATTTTGAATAAAACGTTTATTTTCCTTCCAAATTTTTGTTTTCGTCTATTTCAAGCGTGAAGATTTTTCGACGAATTTTATGTTACGACTTGACGATTTTGACGAAAAATATTTTAAAAATTGACGACTTTAAGCCCAAAACAGTTGGCACCACTGTCCAATGTCGATAGCGTCATTATTGGCGTTATAAGCCATTCGAAGAGCTTTCCGGCTGTCGGGAGTAATAGGACGATGAGTCTGTTTCTTCTTCCATATATTGATTCAGTACCAGTTCTCAGAAACTTCTAAGACTTGTGAAGGTTTCCACCGCTGGATTCTTTGGAGCCCTATCTGTGTCAAACAGAGGAGTGTAACTCTTCAAAATGTATTATCTAGAGAATAAAGTTTCCAATTCGATTCTTTGAGCTCTTCTACTGCAACCAAAACGAGAGCGAATTGCTCTCGTTGTTTTACAAAAATCTAAATATCCTGGGAATATTGACTTCCCAAAGCGAGCCATACTATCCTCTGTGTGGGAGCTTTGAGCTCTCTGTTGTAAACAAACAGAACAGCGAGTCAGTGCGATTTCTGGAATTCTATGTGAATTTAACATAAATACAATGTGAATGTCTATACACGCGAGAGGTATTTGATAGTCAAAATAATATAAGTTTAACGGATGATTATAATTCCAAAGGTTACGTTAACATCACAGCTTTTGAGAGGTTTCATATTTCTAAATACCTTATAATTCAAAGATTCGGGAGTGGTGGATCATATAATCAGTCGTTGTCTATGTTTAGCTTCTTCTCATTTTATAAAGTTTAACTCTTCAAAATGTTTGTTATTTATACTGTATTACAATATAATCCATGAAAATCAATTTATAATTCAGATTGAAGAACCACACACACACTCACAATCATATATATTTTGAAATTCTCATTAGTCAACCACATTTTCCAAAAACCAATTTAATCGATCATTTTATTCAATCTCTATGATTACTGGCTAATGGATAATGTTTAAAACATTTACTATATAATTTCATTAAATGAGTCTACATCAACTATGTACTGAAGAACGAAGTCAAATAGATACTAAGGATTGAATGGAATATATAGAATAAATTACAATATTTTGATTTGGTTGATTGAAATAATCAACATGATGATGATGACGATGAGGCTAACGTCTGATGATATGCAATCAAAATCAAATTTATTGGAACAATTTTTCCCTATCAATCACCTCTTTTGAGGGTTCACTCTCAATCTCCAATATTTCAATATCGAATCAAATGAATCATACCTTTTAGCAAATATTCATCATTATCTTCCCCACTCCCACCCACCTTTGGCAATCATGGGATAAATTTGAAAAAATGTGTAATTTACGCATAATAAAATATTCACATCATATACACATCGTTGGTTTTCCTCATATGCGTTTTCCAAAAAGATACTTTTTTTGTTTGGTTTATAAACTCCTGTTATCATGGCAAATCTCCATAGGTTTTTGCGTTTTGTTGCCATATTATAAATGAGGTGTTTTAGGTGTGAGTCATTAAATGGCAAAATGCAAAATTATCGATACAGTCACCGTCACAATCAAACTCCATCATCCTCTATAACCATATGGGCTATAGACAACCCAACAATATAACCAAGTTTAGTGTATGCACATAAGCCAAACTGATGCGGGAAAAAAACCCATGAGTTTTTGGCTTTAATACTCGCAAATGTACTTTGGAAGTGTTTACTTTCAACGATTCTATATCACGAACCATACACAACCATCCAACCAACTCAATATCATATTCAAATGTTCAGCAATTCTTTGGTATGATGTGATAGTGAATGGTGAATGCATAAGAGCCCAAGTATTTTTAAGATGATGAGATAGATTTGTTCACAGGCTGATTTGTGGAGGCTGATGATTGCAATGGTGATTGCTAAGGATGATGATGATGATGCTGACGATGATATTCTGTTTTGGTTTAACAGTAATGTTGGTTTAACAAATTATCAAGTGGTTGATTGAATGGCGTTGGTGTCAACTTCCCATGATAGACTCTGTCATGCCATAGATGAATACTTATGAGCCTCTAGGCCACCTTCATGTTTCCAGAGATTTGTTATTTGTCGTCTGATATTCCGAAGTTGCAAATGAAATGAATTCATTTTGTTAAGTGATTACTTTTGTGACATGGTAGAAGGATTGAAAAGAGTTGAAAATTAAATATTAATTCTATATAAATTTCTAAATGAAATCTTCAATAGATGGGAAATTTCAATCTTTGGCGTGGGGGTGATAATCAGTAGTTTAGGGGAGATTAGGTAATTTAGACCCACTTATTTCATAAAAAATTTTGTCAAAACATTATTTCTATAAAAAATTTTGTCAACATTTTATTTCTATAGAAAATTTTGTCTAAATTTTATTTCTATAGAAGCTATTGTCCAAATTTTAATTCTATAGAAAATTTTATTTCTATAGAAAATTTTTGCCAAAATTTTATTTTCTATAGAAAATTTTATTTCTATAGAAAATTTTGCCAAAATTTTATTTCTATAGAATATTTGTCAAATTTTTATTTCTATAGAAAATTTTGTAAAAAATTTATTTTTATAGAAAAGTTTGTCAAAATTTTATTTCTATAGAAAATTTTGTCCAAATTTTATTTCTATAGAAAATTTTGTAAAAAATGTTATTTCTATAGAAAATTTTTTCAAAATTTTAATTTTCTATAGAAAATTTGCCAAATTATTCATATAGAAAATTTTGCAAAATTTATTTCTATAGAAAATTTTGTCAAAATGTTATTTCTATAGAAAGTTTTGTCAAAACTTTATATCTATAAAAATTTTGTCAAAATTTTATTTCTATAGAAAATTTGTCAAAAAATTTTATTTCCATACACAATTTTGTCAAAAATTTTATTTCATAGAAAATTTAACAAATTTTATTTCCATAGAAAATTTGTGTCAAAATTTTATTTCTATAGAAAATTTGTCCCAAAATTTTATTTCTATAGAAGATTTGGTCAAAAATTTTATTTCTAGAAAAATTGTCAAAAATTTATTTCTGTAGAAAATTTTGTCAAAATTTTATTTCTATAGAAAATTTTGTCAAAATTTTATTTCTATAGAACATTTTGTCAAAATTTTATTTCTATAGAAAATTTTGTCAAAATTTTATGACTATAGAAAATGTTGTCCAAATTTTATTTCTAGTATGAAAATTTTGTGAACATTTTTTATATTTCTATAGAATTTTGTCAAAATTTATATTCTATAGAAAATTTGTCAAAATTTTATTTCTATGAGAAATTTTGTAAAATACTGTTAATATCTATTAGAAGAATGTTTGTCAATAATTTATTTCATAATAGAAAATTTGGAAAAATTTTGATAGAAAATTTTTGAATTTATTCTATAAGACAAAATTTGGTGAAAATTTATTTCTAAAATGTGAAAATTTATTTATCAGAAAAAATTTTTTCAATGTATTTCTATAGAAAATTTGTTCAAAATTTTATTCCTATAGAAAAATTTTGTCCAAAATTTTATTTTCTATAGAAAAAAATTGTCAAAAATTTTATTTCTATAGAAAATTTTGTCAAAATTGTTATTTTCTATAGAAAATTTTGTTAAAATTTTATTTCTATTAGAAAATTTTTTCAAATTTGAATTTCTATAGAAAAAAATTTTTTTTTTCAAGAAATAATTTTATTTCTATAGAAAATTGTGAAAATATTTATTCTATAGAAAATTTTGTGAAAATTTATTTCTACAGAAAATTTTGTCAAAATTTTATTGCATAGAAAATTTTTGTTAAAACTTTAATTTCTATAGAAAATTTTTTCAAATTTTATTTCTATAGAAAATTTTGTCAAAATTTTATTTCTATAGAAATTTTGATCGAAAATTTTTTATTCTATAGAAAATTGTCAAAATTTTTATTCTAATAGAAAATTTTTCAAAATTTTAGTTTCCTTGAAAATTTTGTCAACATTTATTTCTGCTTAAAGATGAAATCAACAAAACAACAACAATGGGATTAAAGAAGCGAAAACGGCAACATAACAAAACAAAACGAATGAAAAAAAAGTTTTATTTTCTAATAAGAAAATTTGTGAAAATTTTATTTCTATAGAGAAATTTTGTCAAAATTTTATTTCCTTTAAGAAAATTTTATTTCTATAGAAAATTTTGTCAAAATTTTATTTCTATAGAAAATTTTGTCAAAATTTTATTTCTATAGCAAATTTTGTGAAAATTTTATTTCTATAGAAAATTTTGTCAAAATGTTATTTCTATAGAATATTTTAAATTTCTATAGAAAAACTTTTTCAAAATTTTAGTTCTAATAGCAAATTTTGTCCAAATTTTATTTCTCTAGAAAAATTTGTGAAAATTTTATTCTATAGAAAATCATTTTTTCTAAAATTTTATTTCTATAGAAATTGGGAAAATTTTATATTCTATTAGAATAATTTGTCAAATTGTATTACTATGGAAATTTTTGTCCAGAAAAAAAACTTTATATCGTATAGAAAATTTT
>PGFW01052610.1:11290-24883 GCA_003123925.1 Haematobia irritans | reverse complement strand
GGGACTTGTAGTTCTTGTTGACTGTCGTTCTTTTTTATTTTGTTTTGTTGTTGTCTTCTGTAACATCGTGTATTACCATTAAAGTTACCTTTCGCTTTTATGTAACTCACTCTGATGCGATGACGACTGTGGGCCACGGTTCTTACCCTCAACATCATAAACACTCGCTCAGATCCATCCAAAAGTACTCGATGTACTCGTATCTGTTGAGTGTTAAGCTCGCCTACTCTGTGTGGCGGATGAGAACTAGATACTTTCATTCACATCGTCACATTTTAATGTGTTTCAATCTTCGAAAAGAGCATTATTGCTCATTAGTATTTGTTATGAGACTAGACATGCTACATGGTAATCCTCGGCAATAAATTACCCAAAGCGTGTGGTCCTTATAATTATTCAGGTAAAAACAAGTAAGAAAAGCTAAAGTCGGGCGGGGCCGATTATATTAACATGAATTACTGCTCTGTGTCATATTGCGAGCTATATATGGGGGCTATTTAATCTGACAGAGTTTAACTTGGTACGCTCATGCTATTCTAACCCTAATGCAAATTTCAATTAAATCAGGAGGCGATCAAGAGTTGAGACCTATGGTCATATGGTTGTAAATCGGGCGAAATATAATAATAATTTGGTCCTTTAACATCTCATTGTTCGGCTGGTGTTTTACCTTGGGTCTGGCTTTAGCAGTATTTGGCGAAGATATTTATGGTACTATATTAAATCTGACCGTTCCCTTTTTGCCATACTACAACCTAATCCACCTTGACTTCTTAAATGTATTGGAGTGGTAAATTTGGTTTTCTTAATTGTACTCCTAGTGCAATTTCACAAATGGGTACTTGGCTTTTTTTTACGAGCTAATATGGGAGATTTTTTCGATTTCAACCATTAATTGAGATATATATACTAATTCCTACTCATCTGCTTCATTATGGGAAGATTGGATATATATATATATATAATAATATATAATATATTGATATGATATAATTATATATATTTTATATATATATAATATATATATTATATAATATATATATAAAAAAAATATATAATAAATATAAATAATATATATATATATATATATAATTATTTAATATAATATATATATAAATATAAAATGGGTTAGTTATATAATATATATTAATATATATATATTTATATATAAATTTAATATTTATATATATATATATATATTATATATAATATATATATATAATATTATATAATTTATAATATATAATATAATATATATAATGTGCAATTAAACCCTACTTTCGCAAGGAAGGAACCATCGCACTTAAAGTAAGGTTAACTTATACGACTTGAAACTTGGTACAACATTTTTTATGAATGCATTTGGATTTATGTAGCCATATCAGACAAAAAAAACTTTAAGGTACAGCCCCATGTAAGCTGGCTGCCAGTTTAAGATGTGAGCCCTTGGTTGGTCTGGATGGTTTTACACGTCGGAAGACCTTACTTTACCCGGTTTTTGATATAGCAGTGTAATGTCTTCTAACAACTATGGCAACATTGTCGATATCGGTCCATATATATATATAGTCTCCATCATAAACAATTCATAGATTTGTCCTTTTCGTTTGGTTGCTTTTTTACCCGCTAGAATTTTGGCTTTTTTTGAAGAACGTTTGGCGAAAAATTGATTAGCCTTTTGCATTTTTTGGTTTTTTTTCATGCGCCTTTTGACTATTTTGGGATTTTTTATATTGAATGATATCTTATTGATAGTGGATAAAACTCGTTTTATCTAAGGCCTTGCTGCCAGAAATAAGGTTTTTCCAACAATTTTCAAAGCTCATTGAAACATTAATAATTATTCCCAGGCATTTATGCGTCATTTTTGCAATCAATACATATTTGTTGTAAAGTTTTTTCCGTCGTATTCATTAAAAGTTATCGTAAATCTCTGCTATTACATACAAATCCTTACGATACAACTGTTAGTAACATTATTTAGGAATATTAAGCATTTGACCTTCATCCTTTTATGTTATTATAATATTCTAAGTTATTATGATATTCTAATTAAAATGTAGAGTGTGAATTGCCTTTGTAACACGAACCAAGATAATTGTCCGTAGGCAAAGAGATTCATGTCCTTAAATCGAACGCATTTGGTTATAATCTCGTAATCAATACCAAAATCATTAAGTGTAACAAATCTTTGGTACCGAACATAGAAATAATATAATAATAATAAATAAAATAATAATAATAAAGTTTTGAATATGGTATTATTTTTATACCCTTCACCACTACTGTGGTACAGGGTATAATAAGTTTGTGCATTTGTATGTAACGCCAAGAAATAGTGGTCATAGACCCATCTTTTAGTATACCATCGGGCTTATGAAATTAAAATTCTGAGTCAATTTAGTGAATGTCCCGTCTGCTGTCTGTCTGTTACGTCCGTCTGTCTGTATATGTAATTTATGTGCACAAAGTACAGCTCGCATTTAAGTCCGATCGTCCTCAAATTTGGGCAATAGGGCCGTTTCTTGGGACAGAGACAATATGCCATTGGTTTTGGAAAAAAATCGGTTCAGAATTTTTAGATATAATTGCCTTATATATTTATCCCCGATTTGGTCATAGTTAGCGTGTTTATCAACCGATTTTCCTTTGAAATACCGTAAGTCCAAAATGATTTTTATGAAAATCTGCGCAAATCTTGCAAATATCAGCCAAATTGGTCAGATTTAGATATAGCTCCCATATATATACTTTCGTACCGATTTTAGACTCATATGACACAAGAGCGCCAAAAGTTTACTACCGATTCTTCGGGAAATTTTGCACAGATGATGGTAGATATTGACATTCTACCAATGCTGTGGTAAATTGATTGAAATGCGGTTCAAATTTAGATATAGCTCCCATTATATATCGTTATCATTGTAACGTCCGTTCATCATCAATATATATCGTTATATGGCCACAGAATGCCAGAGTTTTGCCGTGATTTGAAATCTGCTATTTATTAATGGATCGATTACACCACACAAAAAACGAATTCTTATCCTCCCCAAAACGAGAATTTTAGACAACAAAGTCGTTCTCATCTGGCTTTTTCGTTGAAAAGGAAAGTGTATTTGAAAGAAAAGTATATAGCTTGGTTTGTGATAAAACGTTTATTCTTTTCCAGGATGTAAAAAACAATTCCATAAAGACTAACTCAAAAAAAAATTTTCTGGCTAATTGCATTTTCCCTCACAGTCTTCTCCATTCTACGAAGTTTTTTTTAGTTTCTTTGCACCTTTTTTCTGTAATACAAAAATCGTAGAAGAAATTATAATTTTATAAATTTTTTAATTTTTTTTTAACCTTTCGCGCTGGACGAGAAATCGAACAGCGGACCATGCAATTTGTAAGCCGCCGCCCCCAAAACATAAAGTACATTTATCACACTGAGGCTATGTATGCCGTTATTGTCATCAATAGACAATTACCCATAAAGTTTGCTATTTATATAGAATAGGTGCGGCGCCCACGAGCCTGATTAAACAAAGTTTTATTTAACAGAAAAATACATTTAGTGTGGGCAACCGTGGAACAGTGATTTGCTACGTCCGAATTGCAGCCAAGGGTTCGTGGTTTTCGATCCCGTGCTAGACCAAAGTTTTTTTCTTTACATATATTCAGATATGGTCGGATAGATTCCGAAAAAGTTTAACATTATATACTACTTATATTAAATGTATACATGAAATCTGTAAAATGTGTCTTTATTAAAGACGGAACTAAAGTCAGAAAAGAAACAGTAGTTTGAATATAAACCGAAAATGATTGTATTGTTGATTCAAAATACTTTTTTTTATTGACATAAAAATAAAAATTTTGGTCCAAATCGATTTTTTTTGGTGATAAAGTGTCATACTTTTCGAAGCAATTCAAAAAACTCTTAATAATAAGAAAAACGTTTTCAGCTGCACTGTTTTCCAAACGTTTTTTTTTCCTTTGCGTGTACATTTAAACGAAAATTGGATAACAATAGGTTTTGTATGGGGAAATTTTCGAAATAAAAGTTATTCAGAATAATAACTTGCAAAGTACAGTTATATAATGGGTTTTTATTCTCCTGTGTACAATTAGGAGAAGTGTACACGTCATGAGAATTTATCACTAATTCAGTTTAAAACGAAATATATTTAATATTCTTTAATGCAGTTCTATTTGACATTGTGCAATATATCGCATCATTGGACTTGTTGGTGATTAACCAGCTGATAATCGCAAGTTTACTGAGAAAAATGTTTTTACTAGAAAATATAACCGAAGGAAAATTTGTGATAGTAAACAAAATGTATCGAGTGACGCAAACATTAGCTAATATGACTTTAGATTTTTTCTTACAGTCTCACAGAAAATGGGAAATAAAATGAATACAATTTAAAATCAATATGCATTTTAAGTGAAATATTTGTGAAATTTGAAAAAAAAATAGCTTTTTTTTAGCTATTTTTAAAATTTTTTAGCTTTTTTGGCTAGTTTTTTGTACAAATTCGAAAAAAAACATATCAGTTTTTGTGTAAAGACAATTCTGACAACGCCTGACCAGTGGTATATATTACTTCAGTAGTATACTTACATTCCAGGGTGTGGAGTCGAGTGCAAATTTTGCTGCGACTCCGGCTCCGATTCCGCTCTAGAATTCTTAGTTAGCTCGACTCCGACCTCCGGAGTCGATCTCCAGGTGGTGTACCTAAATCTCATTTTAAACAGTATTCCAATTTGTAATTTTAATGTGTAGTGTTCCAAAAATTAGACGCGAGTATATCAGTTATTACTATTTTTTTTTTGCCATAATGTTGTTTATATGTCCAAAAGAACTCTAATATTCTAATTTTTGATTACGACTAAACGAAAATCTCCAGCATTTTAGGAATGTAAGAGAACTTCTAAACATTTGTAATTTCAGCCAATTCAATTAAAATACGACAGCAAGACTGAATATAATCTGGGAGACCACATACAAAATATGGGTAGGACTAGGTTAGGTAACAGTGGCAGCACCGATTAAATTTCAGGCTCACTTAGACCTAGCTTCAGTCCATTTGTGATCCACATTTAACTAAAAGTACCTATTACATATGGGCCTGTCTGTCTTAACCACGAACCCTTCTCTATTATTAACCTTTTGTGGAACCAACGCAAGATTGCTCCATAAATACATTAACAGAACTGCTTAAGTTAACGTTTCCAGGTCACTCCAGTATGCTAAAAGCTTATATGCCTAAAAATTCGCTTACGCCCTTACAACAAAAAGCAGGACACTCACATAGCAAGAGGTGTTTTAATGTGATTCCTTTTCCTCCACGTCATGACAGCTTATACAATAGTCATTATACTTCGCACCGTATAGTTTTTGCAAATTCGCTGTATCAGGCCAGCGAACCCGTTATAGATATTAGGAGTGCTATCTGTCGTCTTGAAAACACTTAGGCATATCTAGTGTGCCGGTTGTAAGTTTAAATGGGCGCCATAATCTGCTTTGGTGTCGTACAACCCTTGCAATTCTTCCCATCGAATATTCTGCCATCAGTAACATCAGCCTCTCACGCAAGTAATAGAGCTTCAGGTGGCCAGAGGCATACCGAACAGTTTCTAGTTCCCTTGGAATATGTAAGGTAGTTCCCTACCTTGCTTAACAAAGTCTGCTTCTCAGTTCCGCCGGTATTTCCTAAATGACCATGGCAACTCCTATTAGGTTGAATAATTGTATCTGTCTCAGCATCTCGTTGAGAGATTTGCGGCAGTCCTATGGCCGTTTGTGAGTTAAGGAACAAGAGTCCAAGGATTTTATTTGCAGGTTGACGCGTCTGAAGTATTATATTGATGCCAAAATATTTGTTGGAATCAATTACTTCTCGCCAATTCCCACCCTCTCTAATTGCCAATGATTTCAGCCTGAAAAAACACTAACGTGGATTATGTATCTTTTCGCTAAAAATTCGATATTTCCAGATCTTGTAGAAAATATACTCCGAAGCCCCACTTGTCCATTCAATTTTGGAGGCATCAGTATAGAAATCTATTATATCTTTTTATTCCCTCGGGGTCTGTGTACACCACGCTCACTGTTGGAATTAGAGTTTCAAACTTTTGTCGAAAAGTGGTTTTGCCAGGAGTGTAATCCACTACGTTAGGCACATCTGGCATTACTTCATTTGAGGAACGCGAACTATGACGCGTGAACATTTTTTCCGACCACAGCGATATCTGCGCGCAATTCCGCATCAACCGTTGTTCGCAGCTGACGTCTTGGCCAAAATGTCTAAAGGCAATAAAATGTAGCATGACATTAAGGGAAGTCTGTTCCTGCCCGTTTACTAATGCGCCCTGAGATAACATATAGCTCGCCATACGGCTGAACTTTATCTTTAAACAAGTCCGTTTCTGAAGTGCCGGCCACAGAACTAAACACCATATAGCGATTATAGGTCTAACCACCTGCCGTGTAATAGCCAATGCACAATTTTTGTCTTTAGTCCCCCACTTTTCCCTATTGCTTTTGGGCACTGAGTACAAAGCTATCCGTGGCTTTTCTCGCCCTCTCTTCAATAATTATAGCCTAAAAATTCAGCTTCCTGTCCAAAATAAACGCCCAAGGTATTTTGCACCAGACCACACCAAAGGGAAGTTTCAAAGTACCCCCCTAAGGAGATGGGCCTAACCGTGGGAGTTTTGGCGATCTTTGCCAAGTAGCATACTATATTCTGTTTTGCTGGATTTACAACCCAGACCATTATCTTTCGCCCATTTCTCAGTCATCACCGGAGAGCTCTCTGGTATAATATCTCTGATTGTGGATGGAAATTTTTCCCCTGACTGCTTAGCGCCACATCATTCTGCGTATGCCACCGCAACTTTTATCTTCCTTTTTCTGAGAAACCAAAGGTTGTTTTATAGCAAACATTTCCAAAGAAGAGGTGATAGAGACTCCTCCTTGGCGAGTGCCTCTGTTCACTATACCTTTGTATGTTTCGTTGCCCTATGTTGTGCTGAAATAACGTCTTCTTCATTAGAAGTTCGTCTAACAGCCTAAAGAATACGCCTGGATCAACATTAGAAGTTTGTCAGTCCATTTAATGATCGAGCTCTGGATGGATATTAGTTGAACGCACCCTTCGATTGTCTAGAACGCACGATTGTGTATTCTTTGACAGATAGTGAAGCTTTCAATAAGAGCTGATCGCAGTTCCAAATCGCAATGCGGTCTCAGTAGACCTGCCTTACGAGTATGCATGCTGTCGTTTCGGAAGAGCAAACCGTGAATTCCACGGTACGTTCTAAGATACATGTCTATCATCTCTCCAGGGTCCTTAAGTAGGAATGAGGATAACTGATTTGGTCGGAAATCCTTCGCCCTCGAGTGAAGAGGCTTTTTCCTGCTTTAGGTAATGAAGACGACTTTTGTTTCCCTGCCACGTTTTCTGGGAATATATGCTAAGTTTACACTTGTTTTATAATATCATCCGTCAACCAGGGGATAATTCTTATCCAGTCACGTGCCTGTAATCCGCCGGAGTATTCTAAATCAGGTCCGGGGGATTTTGAATGGTCCAAGCTTAATTGTTAAGCGCCATTTTATTCTAGAATTCCGACATCAATTTCCTCGATAGGAAATGATCGCTGAGGTCTCTGTTACACCGCCGGAATATTGGTAATAACAAACAATCTCCAGAATATTGAATTTATAAAAACAACAAAATTTCAAAATAATTAGGTTTTCCAGTGTTTAAGAAGAAATGTTTATATAAATAAATCTATATAAAGAAGAGAAATACACAAAATCAAAATGTTAAGAATTGTTAAAAATTAATGTGGTCGGATAATAAAAGAAACATAACTGTCCATAGAAATTTATGACGGCCGCAATTTAAATAACCAGCTTCCGATATCAACCGCCCATGGAAAATTTTGTGAAGTTCTTCCAAAGCACAACTTTAAAAAGCATTCCAGAAGAATTGCACTCCCAATGATGTTCTTGTATTTTAAAACTACCCAGGCAAGTTCAATTTAAATCAATTTTTTATAAGCTTGGTTTTTTTTTCATTACTTTTAATGGTAATGTGTAATTGGTTAAAAACAGTTTTAAGAAGATTCATAAAAATGGTACAAATCATTTTCAATTTTGGCGAAAACAATTCTAAAATCAATCTGAAAAAAATTTTGAATTTTTGAAAATATTTAAGGTCAACAAACGTTTTCGACAGCATTAGAATACATTAAAAAATTATAAAAAATTAGTAAAAAATTATTTATTCGACATCACAGAATTTTTTAAATTTACGATGCCAAATACATGAATTCGATTTACAACCTAAAAAAGTGATGAAATGAGTCAGTGGCAGACGGCTGTTGAAAATGGAGGACTTCAGTCCTTGACAAGCCATGGTTTAAATTCATCAATTCTGCGTCAAATTTTGCACCACTTCCGATCCGAAAACGAACATTTTCATTATTTTTTTTTGGTCGACGTCCACGTTCAGGAGTGGGGAGAATACTCATTTCTCTTTTATATGTCATTTGAGGCATATTAAAATGTTCTTAATTACACAACAGGAAAGGTATCAAGGAGATGTGTTCTTTCGTATACAGCAGTCAAGAACCGCATCCTTTGCTACCACTACCTCTAACTCTACCACTTCCACAGCAAAAGGGAGGATGATGGCAAGGCTGCATCGCTTTCGCCGCCACCACCAGTAGCACTACAAGCGACGGCAGTGAAGCCAAGCCGCCAATGGAGTCAGCTGTCGCTTACGTATGCATGATGTACATTAAAATTCAAAAAGTCATCTCGGCCGAAAATGCTTTCACGTGCTCCAAATGTTCTCCAAAGCCCCACATCAAGGGTGACCCAAAAAGTCGAAAAACAAAAACAGGGAAAACGCCCAAGAAATAACCAAAAAAATACTTAATTTTATGCACTTATGGCAAAGCAAGAAATTCGGTTAAATTCCAAATTGGCCCCGAAAAAATACACAATAAAAATAACAATTTTGGCAAATACCGATCTTTTATGTCCGCCAACGGCCGTATAGACGCACCAAACATCTTGAGCAGCCAAGCGAGGCAAACCCCACCAAAACAAAAAAGCTATGTAATTTGTTTTATTTTATTACGGATTTTATTATCTCAGGTACAAGGAGGAATACTTACATGACGTTCACTTTCTAATTTCAAACCACCCACTGAGATGACGAGCATAGATGACTGACGACAAATGCTTGGACCGATGATCTGTGTTCCGTGAACGGTGCGATGGCCATCATGGAGGCATTCCACTTTTATGTTGCAATAATAAAATATTAATGTCACCGGAAACAATCATAAGAAATTTATTGGACTCTGCAAGCAGCATCGCGTGGCATCGTCGAACGTCACCCAAGAGCCACAACTGGGTAGTTTTGATTTGCATTGGCCATAACGTGTAGAGCAATCATAACCGCATAATCTGACCCTTGACATCCATTCATAGAATACGCAATAAAAACTACGTTAGCCACAAAACAATAACGAAATGGCAAAGTTTTCCTAATGCAAACACAATTGTCCCAGTACTCTCCCGGCCAATTGGAGCGTGTAGTAAGGGTGGATGGCGATGGATTGGGAAAGGGGAATGGGCTACAAAGGTTTATGGCTATATCTTCGATGTGTCTGCCGTATTTCGATGGCCCTCAGGACACAAGTAAAACAAAAAAAAAATGCCAACTTGATGAAAAAGAAACACTTGGAAGAGTACAAAGATAAATACGAACAAGAAAAATCAGTTGCTAAGAAAAACAACGCATCCGGACTCTACGCATTCGATAGGACTACAGCTTGTTCGATAGACCTACACATTTGACATAGAAATGCAGCATGTGAATCGTAGTAGTTGTGACTACGCTTTGACCATTGCTGGAAGGAAAATTTCTCATTATTAGAAATCAGGCAATATTTTTTGCAATATTGGTTAGACAAAAGACTACTTTAAAATGTCAATTTTTACTGGTTTACACACATTGCTGTAAAAGCATGTGCGTCTTTAAAAATTTTTCTTAAAATCAATTGTTTTTGAAAAAGCATAATCTATTAATTGGCATTACCACTTTATGATCTTGAAAAACCTTAGCATAAATATAATTATACAATTGGAAGACCAAATTAAAGTACGTTGTTAGCACTTACTTTTCTGCGCAAAATTGTAAGTTTTTTTAATTGACGCCCAACAAAAATTAATTTAAATTATGGAAGTTGCTGCAACATTAACGACAATTTCTGAAAAAACGCTTTTAGAGTAAAGAGGTGCTTTCTTTTCCTTCCCAGAAAAAAAAAAATTGTGGTTCTTCACAAGGCACAACATTAAAAGAACTTTCCCCAAAAATGCCCTCCAAAGATGGTCTTTATTTTAACTGCACAGGAAGTTCATTTGAGTACATTTTTTTTTTAACCCGCTTTTTTATTATTTTTAATATTTTTTGGGCGAACAACGAAGCAGGATGAGCTAGCAGCTAGGAAACTACCTTACATATTCAGGGGAACTAGAATCTGTTGGTTATGCCTCTGGCTACCTTGTAAGCTCTTACTGCGTTGAGAGGCTGTCATGATGGCAAGTGATTCTGATGGGAGAATTGCAAGGGGTTGTAACGACACCAAGCAAATATGGACACATTTAAACTTTATCGCACAACTAGATATGCTATGTTCTCGAGACGCCAGATAGGCTTTTGCAAAACTAATCGAGAAGGTCAGCGGTTAAACTAGGAATTGCCATATGTAATAGTACTTTAGTTAATGTGGATTATCACAATGGACCTGAATAGTTCTAAGTGAGGCCTGAATTCTTAATCGGTGCTGCCACTTTAACCTAACCTAACCTCAATATTTTTAAGGGAAATTTATTTTTATTTGTTTCAAATAGGTTAAAAATATTTAAGATCATAATAAAAATTGGCTACAAATAATTTAAATTTAGACGAAAATAAGTAATATACGGCCATCGTAAGTTTAGGCCAGGCCGAATATTATGTACCCTTACCACATGGATGGTCATGTATGAAAACTTCTACGAAAGACTGTCCTCCACAATTTCACTCACTCGGATGAAATTTTGTTCCTCCAAGAGGCTCCAAAACCAAATTCTTCGGGATCGGTTTTATATGGGGGCTATAAATGATTATGAACTGATATGGACCACTTTTGCATGGTTGTTAAATATCAATACTACCACCACGCTACCAATTATCAACACATCGATGAATTTTGTTCTCCAAAAAGGCACCGGAAGGTCAAATCTGGCGATCAGGTTTATATGGGAGCATATATATAATTATGATGATAGGAACCAGATTCCTGCCATGGTTGTTGGATACCACTATACTAAGTATCACTACAAATTTCAACGAATGGGAAGAATTTTTCTCTCAAGATGCTCCGGAGTCAAATCTGGGGATCGGTTTATATGGGGGCCTACATATAATTATTGCGGACGATTATCGACCAATTTATTGATGGGTGTTGAAGGACATATATTAACATTTCACGTACCAAATTTCAACTGAATCAGATGATTTTGGTCTTCCAAAAGGCTCCGGAGGTCAAATCTGGTGGGTCGGTTTATATGGGGCTAATATATTAATAATAGACCGATATAGGACCGAATTTTTGCACGGGTTAGAGAGCATATACTAACATCAATGTACCAATGGTCAGCCGGATCGGATGAAATTTGTTTCTCTTAGAGGCTTCTGCAAGCAAATCTGGTGTCGGTTATATGGGGGCTATATATAATTAGGACCGATGTGGACCAATTTTTTGCATGGTGTTAGAGCCGTATACATAAAACCACGTACCACATATATCAGCCGGATTCGGATAAAATATGCTTCTTTAGAAGCTCTGCAAGCAAATCGGGGGGTCGGTTTATATGGGGCTAATATATAATTATGGGTCGATGTTGCACCATTTTTGCATGGTTGTTAGACCGGATCGGTGATTTGTTCTCTTAAGGCCTCGCAAGCCAAATTTGGGGGTCCGTTTATATGGGGGCTATACGTAAAAATGGACCGATATGGCCCATTTGCAATACCATCCGACCTACATCAATAACAACTACTTGTGCCAAGTTTCAAGTCGATAGCTTGTTTCGTTCGGAAGTTAGCGTGATTTCAACAGACGGACGGACGGACGGACATGCTCAGATGGACTCAGAATTTCACCACGACCCAGAATATATATACTTTATGAGGTCTTAGATCAATATTTCGATGTGTTACAAACGGAATGACAAAGTTAATATACCCCGCATCCTATGGTGGAGGGTATAAAAATGCTAAATCCTTTGTAGAAAAATTGCAAATTTTTGAAAATATTTGATAACAAACGTTCCAGACAAGCGTTATAATGCATTAAAACCATAAAAAAATTTAAAAATTACTTATTTGTCAAAATATCACAAAAATTCTTAATTCACATCCAAAACACTGAATACACCTCACACCTTAAGAAGTGATGAAATTCAGTGCAGCGGCTGTTGAAATGTTGGACATTCGTCCCATGACAAGCCCATGTTAAATTCATCGCTTCTGCGCCACTTCCAGATACAAAAAGAACATTTTAACTACTTTTTTGGCGACGCGTTTTTAACTGGGTCGCTTACCAAGATGCACTTCTGTAAGCAAGAGCTGTTTGTGGTTTTTATCACGACTTCTTACGAATTAACGATATTGTGCGAAGAGATATTAGTAACAAGAATATACGGTCGTAAGTTCAGCCAGGCCGAATCTTATTATATGTTTTGAACTCATATTTTTTTAACACAATATTTTTAAGTACAAGCAAATAATGTTCATAAACTAGCATAACATGTTTGGGACATATGTGTTGATATGTTAGAACATATTATGTTTGGGAAATAAAATGTTTGTAAATATAATATGCTTAGATGCAAACATATATTAACTTGGAAATAGCCTATAAACATATATGTGTTTAGAAAAAGAGACCTAGGAGTATACTGCAAGTAAAATAATGGAAGAAACCAATTGGCGCCTTAAAAATATATATACACAAAGAAAATTTCATTAAAAAAATTAATTTTTTCTACCAGTGTATGCCTGAGGTGAAACATAATATGTTTTAACAATACAAACAATATTTTGTTTGGACCAATCCTGAAAATATATATGCTTGAAGCAAAGTGTTTGGGCATATGTTACTGAAGCGATTTTTTTGACAGTGTACCCTCCACCAAGGATTGCGTAGAAACTTCTACTAAAAGCTGTAATCACAATGAAATTACTTGAGTTGTGGTAACACTTGCCGATGGTAAGGTATCTTCAAACTCCTTCACATCATCTTCTAAATTGTAAGCTACTCTATATGGAGACTATGTTAGACAAAAAGAAAGGTAGATTAAATACGTAATAAGCCTTTTCAATTCTTGATATAGTTTTGATATGAATCAATTTTTACCCGGTAATAAGATACCCAGAAGTGAAATATGGAGGTGGCTTATAAGGGGCTATATACAATCATGAACCGATATTGGCCAATTTTTGGAGGTCAAAACTAACGGCCACG
>PGFW01052600.1:16570-35050 GCA_003123925.1 Haematobia irritans | reverse complement strand
TAATATTTGGATTGAAATAATTGTTAAAATTACACATTCTTGCTTTATTCGAATTTTAAGTGACCTTGAAATCCCATTAAAAACAAAAGCTAATATTTTTGTTTTATTTGGACTAATAAAATTTTTTAAATGCCAATTAAATAACAATTTTAACAAAAAAATAATTGGCACTTAAAAATAATTAATTTTGCAATTTAAGTTCAAAAAATCGCAAATAAAAATATGGATTTAATAATAATTAATTTGGCAATTTAAGTCAAAAAAATCGCTATTTGTACAAATAGTCGCGATGCCAAGAAGTCTGATGCTAAATTAATTTAATGTTTATTGTTAAAATATAATTTGTTTAGTTTTATTTTTTTTTGTTTTAATTTTTTGAAATTTTCCCAGGCCTTATGAAATTTTCTTTATTCCAAAATATGTTTAAACAATTTTAATAAGTAATGCTGGGTAAATTTTCAACGCCACGACAAATTCTAATGATCAGAAAAAAATTTTCTTACAAATCTCAAAAAGTATAAGAATGAACTACAGTAGTGCTTAATATGCTTTCAATCGGCCCAGCACAAATAGCTTCAAAGAAATAGTTTATATCTCTAACCTATGACCCCGAAGTTAGTCAATCATATTTACATGATCCTTTGAATTGATTGTGAACTTAACATTGTTTAAAAGTTGTGTCCTTGGAAGTTCAGGTGAAAGAAGAAATTAAAAAACTAAAAAAAAATCACGCGTAGCAAGAACGTATATTTTATGAAAAAAAGTATAAAATATTTCTAAAAAATATATTTTTGTTGTTACACATGCTTTTTTATTTTATTTTGTTTTTTTTTTTTGACATATAATTTTCCATAATTGGCAAAATCTTCATAAAAGAACTCTAAATTGCAACAAGCTATAACTTGCCGCGAAATTTTTATATTTTATTATTTTTTTTGTAAATTATTACAATTAAATTTACAAAATAAAAAGAAATATTAAACACTAGCCAAACTGAAAAGTATGGCTTAAGAATTCTTATTATTTCAATTTTTTTTTTTTGATTCCAAATATTTAAAATTAATTTTAAACGCGCCATATGATTAGCCCTTTACAACACGACTGCCAAAAACATAGGAATAAGCATGGAAACATGAATTTAACATTCCCAGTAAAAACAATATATGGCGTAAGGTTCGCCCAGCCAATCTTGTTATACCCTCCACCATGATTGCTTAGAAATCTTCACGACAAGACTGCCATCCACAATCAATTACTTGCGGTTATCTTAAACACTTCTTAACATCGTTATCTAAAATTCGGAGTTATCTCATATGCTTGTATATATTAGACCAAAAAAGTACTATATGTAAGTCTACAAATAATACAAATCGATATGGACTTTGCACGGTACGAGAGAGCAGAATTGAATATATGGCTCGTATATGGGCTATATACAATATAAACTTGATATGACCATTCTTGTCGTGCTGGCGACGATTATCTGAGGTATATATAAACTACTAGACCATATGACCTATAGGCCAGATGTTAACACCATATACTAGCATCTAATGTACCAAAAATTTCAACTGACTTCGAAGAAATTGCTCCAAGAGGTCCAAAACCAAATCTGGACGGTTTATATGGTTGCTATATATGATTAGGTAACTGATATGACCACTTTTGCATCGTTCTAATATTATATGCACTACCACAAGTACCAATATTTCAACCAATCGAATGATATTTGCTTCGCCCATAAATTCCAACCCGGAGCGTCAACATCTGGGGATCGTGTTTATAGGGTGCTATATTTAATTATTGACTGATATTTGAAACAATTCCTGTCATCGTTGGATACCATATACTCAACATCATCCTACCAAATTTCAACCGAATCTTAGAATTTTGCTTTTTTCTTTTCCAACGGACGTCCGCGATGTCATGTGGAACGTATTAAAATAGCTTCCAAACCATATAGTTTGATCCCCAATCTTTGTATCCGGACATATGCAACCTATCATCTCAAAAATTTTACATGGCTTATAGACGGAAATACTCATTTTGGAATTCCTTTGCAGGCTTAGAAGTGCTTCCTTGCAATTCTTTTGATGGAAGAACATTAAAAAAAAAATCAATTTTTTCCAATTCACTTTATTTTTATCTTTAATTGTTACATTTATTTTATTTATCAATTTTATAAATGAAAAATCTTCTTTCGCTGCCACCGCGGGGTAACCTGGTCCCCTGACACCATAACAGAATGCCTTAGCATACTCAGCCACAAACGCCGGTTGAACACAAGCATAAAATTCATCATGCCCAAAGAACTTTAAGATGATTCATCAATTGTTAAGAAGAGAAATTCCTCAAATGTTTTCTCCATAAGAAGAAGCTAGCATAAAGGGAAACAAAATTGATATCTCTCCAGCCCATCTAACTAATCATAGAATCTGTGGAAAAGTCATTTCGCCCGAACTTAACATACAGTCAGCCGGTAAGTTTGGTTGGGCGTTTTCTTCAATGTTTAAAAAATTAGCAATTTGCAAAAATAAAAAATAAAACAAGTAAAGTCTAAAGTCGGCGGGCCGACTGTAGTATAGGAAACTTCCCTTCACCGACTTATTATAGGAAACTTCCCTTCACCTCCCTATGGTAGGCCAAAATTGTGTACCATCTCAACTACTTCACATTTGCTAGAAGCCTAGTAAAAGGATTACAAATTTTACTTCTACAAATTCTCTAGAAATAATTAATATAAAATCGCTAACTCTATCCATTAATGGAGAAAACTTCCATTCAAAATGTTCTAAAAATGTTAACATACTACCATATTCTCCCAACTCTGGTATGTTTATACGTGAGCTATAATTAATCTGAACCATTTAACTAAAATTTGACATGTATAGTTAGAATTAATAATTCTGCATCATATGCGAAAATTTTCACTAAATGGAGTCATAAATTTGGGCCCGCATATGGGTTGCAAATCGACGTCAAGATATATATGGGAACTCATATCTAAATTGCTCATAACGATTCAACAAATTGGCACATATTTACGATTATATCTATAACGTACTCCTGTCGAAATTTGAAAGCGCAAATCACATGCAAAACCCTGGATTTGAGGCTATATAAGTTTCAAAATCGGACAAAAAGATACTATATCGGAAAGCATATCATCCAAATCTGAAAATCGATTTGACCATGCATTTGCAACATACAATTATTATCGTTAAAAGTACCGCTGCGCAATAATTGCGAAGTAAAGTCAGGCAAAAACTCTGGCTTGCAGACCATATAAATCCTCTCTTGTAATCATTTAAATTTTGTCGAAAAAAAATGCTAAGTCTAATCTGAAAATTTGCGAATTTTTTAAAATATTTGATATTGTTAAGTGAAATTTTTGGTTAAGCAAACACCAAAAAAGTTGTATCAGGGAAATGTGTCTTCAATGCTAAGCTAGAAAATTGAGTGTTTATGGCAACATTTTTTTCAAGGTATTTCCCATTTCCCGAATGTGTTCTTTTTCTGGCTTACTTTTCCCGAAGCAATTCATAACTTCATTACATTTATACGATATAATGAAATATATTTTTGTTGAGAAAACTTCAACAAATGAAGTTTTATGTTTTTCCATTTCTCTTACCCTGTGCATCTATTGGATAGACAATATTTTCTCAAAGGAGCAAAGATGCGCAGCCTCTGGCAACTTTGGATGTGGTTGGGAAAATATAAACTTTAATTTTTTCGTTACTATACCATTTCTAATGAGAACATATTACATATATTTTAAAAGAAATATATAACACAATAAGAATAAGAAAATGTTTAACAACTAAAATAAAAGAAAGACAATTTGGTACAAGACGGAAGAGCCAAACCAAGTGAATTAAAATAAATTTAAATTAGAGCACCACTCTCACAACGCAAAACCTCTGCGCGGCAAAAATCAGATTAAAACAAAAAAACACAAGAGAAAGACCAGCATGTGCTAGATGAATTTCGGATAGCGTGTGTATGTTTTCGATTTATGTATATGTTAGTATCATGAATGTTTGTGTGTGGTAGAGTGTATACATTAAGTGGTGTATATATAGTGTGTTCATTAACTTATAGTGAAGAACAAAATTATAGCAAACTTCATGTGGGAAACCCGTAAACAAAAAGCAGGGGAAAATATTTATTTTATTAAAGTTTTAATCAAAACAAAAATCACGAATTATTTTGGAAAAATCACGAGATTATTTGCGGATGAAATAATGCGGAATAATTTCAATTCTTGCTTTATTCGAATTTTAAAGTGACCCTTGAAATCCCATTTAAAAACAAAAGCTAATATTTTTGTTTTATTTGGACTAATTAAAATTTTTTTAAATGCAATTAAATACAATTTTAACAAAAAAATTAAAGTTGCACTTTAAAAATAATTAATTTTGGCAATTATGTCAAAAAATCGCCAAATAAAAAAAATATTGGCATTTAATAATAATTAATTTTGGCCAATTGGTAAGCAAAAAAAATCGGCTATTTGGGACAAAAGTCCGATGCCAAGAAGTCTGATCCTAAATTAATTTAATGTATTGTTAAAATATAATTTTGTTTTAGTTTATTTTTTTGTTTTAATTTTTTGAAATTTTCTCCAGCCTTATGAGAATTTTCTTTATTCCAAATATGATTTAAACATTTTAAGAAGTAATCGTGGGTAGGAATTCAGACGACGCACAATCTCTATGATCAAGAAAAAAATTTTTCTTACAAATCTCAAAAAGGCTAGGAATAATGAACTGACCAAGAGTGCTTAATTAGCTTTCAACTGCCCAGCAAAAATTACGCTTCCAAAGAAGTATGTTTAGATCTCTAATCCTTATGACCGAAGTAGTGCAATCAATTTTACATGGGGGATCCTTTGAATTCTTTCATATTTTTTTTTTTTTTTTTTCTTTTAATTTGGATACTTAAACATTGCTTTAAAAGTTGCTGCCCTTGGAAGTTCAGCGTGAAAAGAAGAAAATTAAAAAAACTAAAAAAAAGAATATCACGTCAAGAACGTAGTTATTTTATGAAAAAGTATAAAATATTTTTCTAAAAAAAATATTTTTTGTTACACATCGTTTTTATTTTATTTTCTGTTTTTTTTTTTTTTTTTTTGACATATTAATTTTTTGCCATAATTGGCAAAATCTTCATAAAGAACTTCTATGACAGCTGCAAAGTCAACTCTGCACTTCCATAGAAGTTCTTTTATGAAGATTTTGCCCACTTATGGAAAAATATTATGTCAAAAAAAAAAAAAAAAAAAAAAAAAAACAAAATAAAAATAAAAACGCATGTGTTAACAAAACAAAATATTGTTTTTTAGAAAAAGTATTTTATACTTTTTCATAAAAATATACGTTCTTGGACGCGGATTTTTTTTTTTAGTTTTTTTAATTCTTCTTTCACCTGAACTTCCAAGCCAACAACTTTTAAAGCAATGTTAAGTATCCAAATCTAATTCAAAGATTCCATGTAAAATTGATTCCAACACTGTCGGTGGTCAGTTGAGGTTAGAGATCATAGAACTATTCATTTGGAATGCTATTTTGGCTGGGGCCAGTTGAAAAGGCATATTAAGCACTCTGTTAGTTCATTCTACTTACTTTATCTGAGATTTGTAAGAAAAATTTTTTTCTGATCATAGAATTTGTGCGTCGTTGAAATTCCCTACCCACGATTACTTCTTAAAATTAGTTTAAACATTATTTGGGAATAAAGAAAATTTCATAAGGCTGAAAGAAAATTTCAAAAAAATTAAAACAAAAAAAAAATAAACATAAAACAAAATTTATATTTTAACAATAAACATGTAAATTAATTTAGCATCAGACTTCTTGGCATCCGCACTTTTTACAAATAGCCGAATGTTTTCTGACTTAAATTGCCAAAATTAATTATTATTAAATGCCATATTTTTATGGTGCGATTTTTTGAACCTTAAATTTGTGCAAAATTTAATTATTTTTAAGTGCCAATTAATTTTTTCGTTAAAATTGTATTTAATGTGCATTTAAAAAATTTTATTAGTCCAAATGAAGAACAAAAATATTAGCTTTTCGTTTTTAATGGGATTTCAAGGTCACTTAAAAATTCGAATAAAGCAGAGAATTGAATCTATTCCATTATTTTCCATCCAAAAATATATTCGGTGATTTTTGTTTTGATTAAAACCTTTAATAAAATAATATTTTCCCTGCTTTTTGTTTACGGCCGTTTCCCACATGAAGTTTGCTATAAATTTTGTTCTTCACTGATAAGTTAATGAAACAACACTATATATAACACCATCTTAAGGTATACACTCTTACACACACAAACATTCATTGATACTAACCATATACATAAAATTCGCAAAAACATACACACGCTATCCGAAATTCGAATCTAGCACATGCTGGTCTTTCTCTTGTCGTTTTTTGTTTTAATCTGATTTTTTGCCGCGCAGACGTTTTGCGCCGCCAACCGCCTATGTCTGGAGTAGTTGCTCATAATTTAAATTTATTTTAAAATTCACTTGGTTTGGCTCTTCCCGTCTTGTGTACCAATTGTCTTTCTTTTTTATTTTAGTTGTTAAACATCTTTCTATCTTATTGTGTTATATATTCTTTTAAAATATATGTAATATGCTGCTCATTAGAAATGGTATTATAGTAACGAAAAAATTGAAAGTTTATATTTTCCCGAACCACATCCAAAGTTGCAGAGGCAGCCGCATCTTTGCTCGCTTGAGAAAATATGTCTATCCAATAGATGCCACAGGGTTAAGAAGAAATGGAAAAAACAAAAACTCATTTGTAAGTTTTCTCAACAGAAAATATATTCATTATATCTATAAATGTAATGAAGTTATTGAATTGCCTTCGGGAAAAAGTAAGCCAGAAAAAGAACACATTTCGGGAAATGCGGAAATACCTTGAAAAAAATGTTGCCATAAACACTCAATTTTTCTAGCCTAGCATTAAGACACATTTCCCCTGATACAACTTTTTTGGTGTTTGCTTAACCAAAAATTTCACTTTAACAAAATACAAATATTTTAAAAAATTCGCAAATTTTCAGATTAGAACTAGCAGTTTTTTTTCGGGACCAAAAGTTTAAATGATTTACGTTTATAGTTCTTACTCTGCTTTTTTAAACCTATTATGAAAACAAAAACATAGTATATTACAGCAGTAAGTTCGGCCGGGGCCGGAATCTTAAACACCCACCACCACTGAATTTCAACATATTAGGATTTCCTTTGAAATTCAGAGGGTTGGTAGGACAGATCAAGAAGAGCAGTTTCAACCAGCTTTTACACTTCACGAAAACAAATTAAGATTTTTCCTATGCCAGACTATATCAGGATTCTGGATTTATAAGAACCAATTTTGTGTGAGTTTTAGAGAATCATTACATCTCTTGGTAAGTGTGCACGAAAATTATAAAATTAACGTCTTGATTTGAAAGCTTAAATCTGTAGATTTTCACCAGAGAAATAAAATCTGGAAATTTACATTGAGTTTCAAGCAAATTTTCATGATCAGTGCGCCTTCTTACTCTCAAGAAGTGAAAATCGTCTATTATGGAGGGATTAACCAAATGCGACCATAAACTTAATGAAATCCACGCCTAATGGAGCTGAAGAGTCTAAGTGAGGCCTAATACATCGGGCTGCCACTAACCCTAACCTAAACTAACCTAACTAACCTAACCTAAACCTAGTAACCATCTCCAATTAATAATACAATTTTTCATAATAGAATTATAGTGAATTAAATTAAAATTCAAATGTCAATATTTTTTTATTTTAATAAAACAACAAATTTATACGTCCATAAGCTTCGCCAGGCCGAATCTTATGTACCCTCCAGCATGGATTGCGATAGAAACTTTACGAAAGACTGTCATCCACAATCGAATTGACTGGGTTGCTGGTATCTTAAAACTTCTTAACAGTCGTTTTCTAAAAATTTATGAGTTATCCATACGTGGTACTATTTATTAGACCAAAAAAAGTTATGTATAGTAAGTCTACAAAATAATTACGAATCACATGAAAAATTAAAAATGCGGGTCGCTTATATGGGCTATTATAGAACTTATGAACTTGATCATGGACCAATTTTTTTGTGGATTGCGGATCGATTTAATCTGAGGCTTATATATAACTAGTAGACCGATATGACCTAGTTAGCCATGGTTGTTACGGCCCATAACACACAAAAAAATATTTTCTGATTCAAATCACGAAATTTTTAAATTGATCCAATTAATTTCTTTATTGAAATTGTCTTCAAATCACGAAAAGTGATAGTTATCAATCACAGTTTTAATTGGGCCATAGAAAAAATCCTTGATTAAAAATTATTTGATTGTCATTAGAAAATTTTCATTATTTTTTTAATTGATTCAATTAAAGAATTAATTGATGTGAATGCAAACCCAAATTAATTTTTTTTTTAAAAAGGTAACTTATTTTCAACTACTTTCCTGGAATTGGCTTAGGTTTTTATTTTGCCATAAAGAAATGTTCATCCACTTTTTTAATCTGGACTTAGTCTTCTGAATTAAATGTTTATCACTTAATTTTTTTAATTAAAAATTTAAAAAATTTTCAATCTATTGACTTAATTATACCTAATGTTTCTATCTTGCATTAAAAAGTTAATTGTTCAATAATTTATTAATAGAAAAAACATTCAAACTTCAATTAACTTTTTAATTGGAAATTATATCTGGTATATTTTTTTCTTGTGGTATACATAGCACAATGTACCAAATTTCAAACTCGGATGTAAATTTGCTCCTCCAAAGGCTCCAAAACCAAAATCTCGCGTTCTGTTTATATGGGGGCTATATATCGTATTATGGACTGATACGGACCACTTTGCATGGGTTTGCTTAAATATCTATACTACCACCACGCCTACCACCCATACAAAAATTTCAACAGATCGGATGAATTTTTGCTTCTCCAAAAAGCCACCGCAGGTCATAATCTTGGGGATCGCTCTATATGGGGGGTTATATATAATTATGGATCTGATATGAAACCAATTTCCTTGGAATACCATATACTAATCTCACCGGTACCCAAAATTTCAAACCCGAATCGGATGTATTTTCTCTTCCAAAAGGGCTCCGGAGGTCAAATCTGCGGATCGTGTTTATATGGGGGCTATATATAATTATGGACCGATTTCGACCAGTTTTTGCATGGTCATTAGAGACCATATGCTAATACCATGTGCCCAAATTCAGCCCGGATTCCGGATGATTGTTGTATGGATTTATAATGGCGGCTATATATAGTTATGGACCGATGCTGGACCAATTTTTGCAGTGTTATAGACCATATAAATAACACCATGTACCCCAAATTTTCAGCCGTGGATCGGATGACATTTGCTTCTCTTAGAGGGTTTCTGCAAGCCAAATTTTTCCGTTTATATGGGGCCCTATACCCGTGGGTTAGTAAGGTGGCAGCCCGATGTTTCAAGCTCACTTAGGACGATTCAGTCCATTGTGATACACATTGGTGAACTTTTCTCTCTGATCACTGAGTGCTTGCCCGATTCTATGGTAAGCTCAATGACAAAGGCGACCTCCTTTTATAGCGAGTCCGAACGCACCGGTTCCACAGTGCAGTGAAAACCCACTTAGAGAAGCTTTGAAACCCTCAAGAAAATGTCACCAGCATTACTGAGGGGGATGGAGCGATAATCCACCGCCTGAAAAACTTTTTGGTGTTCGCGTCGAAGCAAAAAACCAGGAATCGAAACCACGACCTTTGTATGCAAGCGGGGCATTTTGCTGAACCATTGCACCACCGTGGCTCCCGGGCTATTACGTAAAATCTGGACCGATATGGCCCATTTGCCCAATACCATCGACCTATCATCTATAACGACCTTGTTGCAAGTTCAAGTCGATAGCTTGTTCGTTCGGAAGTTAGCGTATTTTCAACAGACGACGGCACGGACGGCACGGACATGGCTCAATCGACTTAGAGATTTCTTTCATCATTGGGCGTCTAGACAATATTCGATGGTGTACAAAGTGCGAATGACAAAGTTAATATACCCCACCTATGCTGAGGCTATAAAACAGCCGAAATAAAGAAACATCGTTTGGGAGTGCTTTTAAAGTTGTACCTTTAGAAGAATTCCAATTTTTGTTTTTTGTTGATTCTATATTACCAAATAATTAAAGTTTAATGTTTTCTGTTAAGTTTAAATTAAATTAAATTACAATTGATTAATAATTTATTTATTGCTATTTGTTTTTCTTTTTCTTTTCTTCTTTTTAATATTTTGTGTCGTGAACACCACCACCTATGTAACATCACCACTTAAATCATGACACCAAACCCAATTTCAAAACCCACCACATTCACCTTACAACCATCACACTAACCACCATACAACACAACCAATTTTGATTTCGGCTGTGGCCCGTATTGTAGCTGTAGAACCAAACCCTGCTGGCATATGGCAAGCCAATGCACACAACTTTAAGCAACACAACACACATTGCTATGTGTATACGCATATTGTATGAGTTTCTAAGCAGCAATAACTACTACTTACTCGTCTTTGTTAAAAACAAACAAACAAAACAACAACAACAAAAAGAAGAATAAAAATTAAAATTAGCACAAACACAAAGAAACAAATTATAAAAATACATAAAATATATTTGAATATTTACAATTGCTTGTTAGTTCTTTAGTTGATATCATATTTGCTAGATTCAACCAAAGCTTAAATAAGAAATTTGTCTATGCGTTGTTTTTTTATGTATTTTAATTTCCCTTATATTATGCAACATTGATTCAAAGATCATCTTGTGTATTATTATTATAATATTAAATGTTTTCTTAACTTTAAAAACCCTAGAAAAATAATTTTCTTAAATTTGTTTTCCTAAACGAAAAAAACAAGCCAGTACACCAAGACAATAAATTTAATGAAAAAAAACTATTAAATAAATATGTAATCATATAAGTTTGTTTTTGCTTTAGTTTTAATTTTTTATGCTTAAAAAGAGATAAAAAAGAAACGATTATATAAAATTTTAGTAATGCCACTGGAACAAGAACAAAAAAAATTTATTTCTAGCATCACATCACAAGCAAACAGTACACCAATTCACTTTTCTACAACATTACTATACTACTTACTCTTACCTTACCATGCAGAAAATTTAGAACAATAACAGCTATGTAAGCATATAAAAAATGTATGTCACCAAATAAATCATTCCAGATAATTTCTGACTTATTATTGAGGTACTTACACAGAAAAAAATATCACCAAAATATTTCCAATTAAAAAAGTTAATTGAGTTGAAAATCCTCTTCAATTAATAAATTAATTGAATACAAATTAACTTTTTAATCATGATAGAAACATTTCAAGTTACATGAAGTCAATGATTGAAAAATTTAAAAATTTTCTAATTAAATAATGTAATTTATTACAATGAACTTTTAATCAAATTCGGAAGAATCAATTCAGTTAAAAAACGCTGATTTTTTTTTAATTTTTAATTAAAAAGATTCAAACGAATCATTTGTTAATCCAGAATAAAACCTTCTAAGCCAATTCAGAACGTAATTTAAAAATTAGTTACCTTTTTAATAAATAAATTAATTGATTTTTGCAATCAACATCAATTAAATTTTAATTGAATACAATTAAAAAATTAATTAGAAATTGCCCTGAAAAAAGCAAATTAATTTTTTAATCAATAATTTTTTGTATGCCCAATTAAAACTTGTGATGGATACTATCATTTTGCAGTGATTGCAAGACATTTCAATTAAAAAGTTAATTGGTCATCAACTAATCTTAGTGATTGAATCAGTAAAAATTTTTTTTGTTGTGTACCACCACAAAAAAAATTTTTTCTGATTTCGAATCACGAAATTAATTGATCCAATTAATTTTTTAATTGAAATGTCCTCAATCACAAAATATAGTATCAATTAAAAAATTAATTGAAGGTTCAATTAAAAGTAATTGAATGTCAATTAAAATAATCTTATTCAATTAAAAAATTAATTGAATACTTTTATTTTTTTGATTGATTTTTGTAAATTCAATTAAAAAATTTGTTATATCAATTAAATTGTTTAATTGAATATTTTTTAAAACTCAATTAAAATTTTAATTGGAAAATTTTTCGTTGAATTTTTTTTCTTGTGTGTACTGACAAAATTAGCATGTTTATTGAAATTCCAATTGTAACACATGTGAATTTAAACAACTTTCAAAAATTTAAAACTCCAAATTGACTCCAATTTCGACGCCGACTGTTTTTCTACCGAATAGGACATTAAAAATACGCAATTAATAAAATAAAAAAAAAAAAAATACATTTACAATAGAATTATATTTTTTTTCTCTCCAAAATTTTTTCTATAACTTAGAAGAGAGGACATGGAATGAATTGTTAAAGAGGAGCCATAAAAAAAATCTATTTACTCTCTATAATGTAGAGAAAAAAAATCACTAAAATTGTTCACTTACATTTGAATAGAAGCTGAACAAAATATTTCAATTAAACGTTGAAATGCAATTACAATATTTGAATACAAAAGCGAAATTTAATGCCCAATAATTACAACTTGGATCAAGTAATATTTTAATCCAAGGCATTACATTGATTTCTATAGTGATTACAAGATTACATTCTTTTACTGGCTTTGCCCTCTCTACTTAAATTAAAAAGTTGAAAATTAACCAACATAAAAACTAAATAGCGCGCTTACTTAAATCTAAATTAATTCTTTTTCGCTACTCCGTATAAAATAAAACAACTGAGAGGAAAATTCGTTTGAGACACAAGAATTTAAAATAACCTTTTCTGCCAACAATTAAACGGTTTCAATGCTACATCTTTATTTGTTTCTTTATTCTAACCTATTTCGATGTCTTTCATCGGCTAGTATGTACATTTCAATGAATTAACAATATCCACAGCAAAAAAGCCGTAGCTAAGAATCCAATAGCCTAGAGCTGTTCAAGGATTGGCCTGAAAGCCCTGTAAATTTACACGGTCTTTTATTGATTTCACATATTCTTCCAATTTATGATATCTTGAGTATTTCTAGTTTCACTTTAGATAAAAAAGAAAAATAATGACAAGGTTTTAAAAAATTTGTGTTTCTAAAATCTTATTCTGCCTTTCACTCTACCGTAAGACTTTCTAAAATAATTTTATCACCAATTCCCTTGCTTTCTGCCAAAAAAAATGGTCATGGCTATAATTCACAATATTTTTTCAGACAATATTCTATAGATGCGGTTATGTTCATACTGTGTTATTCAAAGAACCCTATGGAAGGAGAAAATAATAAGTCATATTAAAAAACGAAAAATAAAAAAAAAAATAGAAAAATACTTTCAATTAAAAAATTTTAATTGAGTTTTGCAAAATATTCAACTTAAAAATGTAATCGATTCCAACAAATTTTTATATCGAAAACGAAAATCCAATCACAAAACATAATAATATCAAATCTAAATCCTAATATTAATTGAAATCACAAAACTTAATAGTGTGGATCAATTAATTTTTTAATTGATACTAGTCATTTCGTGCTGAACTTGAAGAAATTTCAATTAAAAAAATTAATTTGAATCTATTAATGTCGTGATTAAATCAAAATTTTTTTGCGAGTGTGTAGAGAAACATTTTTTGGATGTAAGAAATTACCAATTATTTGCCTAGTAGGAATATTTAAAAATATTGAAATAATGTACTTATAGGGTCATCATCAAATTAAAATAAATATTCATAGCATTAAAAAATCAATTTAGTTCTAATGTTTTGTAATGTTAATTTAATTGAATCTAAAAAAATATATTTTAAATTAATGTTAATCAAATACACAAAAATATATATAAAAAATAAATTAAGTTCAAATTAAATATATTTGCAATCAATAAAATTAATTACAATGAATCTCTGGGAAGTGACCATTTGCATGTCTCTGTATATATTGCCTAGATTTGGAATATTGTCCTGCTTTAGAGTGACCGCAACTTATAGGGGCCCAAAAAAAATGTCTCGGGAATCAACTTTTGGCGGCCAAAAAATTTCGTTATTTTTTTCAAATTTTGAGCGACGAGCGACTCCTCTTAACATCGTTTAATCGGGTTCAAATTTTGGCTATCCCATATCTGGAAAAAGGGATCGTTTTTGTGGCGTTAAGCGAACAAGCATTCCGGACATTTTTTTTGCCCCATATAAATCTGCGGTCACGCTAGTCCTCTTATAAGAAGATTAACTAAATTTACTGTAGGAATTATTTTATTTTTACTTTTGTCATGAGAAGACACCAAATATAAGTCAGAAAACTATTAGTTACCGTCTCTTCAGAAGTTTTTTCGAACTGAGTGCATGCATAATAAAATTCGAATATTTTTCGTTTTTAAGAATATAACGAAATTCATAAATAAAATAAAATAAAATATGCTACATGAATTATTGACAAAATTTCAATTCCTTACTATAATTTATGTTTTTCTAAATTTGTGGAGACCTCTCACGATGCATCAGGCGTAATTTTTAAAACACCCATTACATTGCTTCATGGATCATTAAAATATCTTAAAATAAACCATTATCCTTTTTTTTTAATTTAATAGAATATATACACATAAATATAAGTTGAAATTTACATTAAGTGATAAATTCATAACTAAAATTACAAATATCTAATTAATATTTTTGTATAGGGGGAAAATTTTTATCCATCGTTAATTTTTGATGGCGAGCTGCGGTTAAAAACAAAAAAAATGTTATAGGCAAAAACCTAGTGAAGACAAAAACCAAAAAAAAGTTTCATGAAAAAAAACATCTACAATAAAAAAAAAAATCGACAAAAACCGTAATAAACTATCATATCCACCATCCTCCCATCTGACAAAATACAACAAACAACTTACTACTACAAAAATAAAAAACCAAACAATCAATCAACCAAACAACTACAGAAAAAAATTCCCCAAGCTATTAAATTACTAAATAATTTAGGACAACAACAACAGACATTTGAGCAAGAAGCAAATGATTATAAAAAAAAAGAAAGCAATGATGAAAAACTCAAATGATTAACAATTAATACATTAACTACTTAATACTACTACTACTACCACGTACTACTAAACTTAAAACCTTCAACTAAAAAATCTTGAATAAAGGACTTGGAAAGAGATGCAGACTTTGAAATCGAACAACAAAATATGTGATTAACACATAAGTCAAAGTAGCATTAAAATGTATTTTCGAAATGAAATTGTTAACAATTAGATAAATATATATAAATTAAAAAAAAAATATATATACATATATAGTGTAGTAAAAAGATAATATGACAAAGTGAGAAAATACAATGTCCTTAAATTGTAACACATACTTTTGTTTTAGAAGGCCAACAAAACCAGGATATGCAAAACTTAAACTTAACTTTGCAACAGCCATAGCAACCATTTACGAAAAAAATTAACAACAAACATCTAGTGTTTTCATTTTATTCCTCTGTGAAAATATATATTTGCTACTGTTTTTTTTTTAACAGCCATGTTATGATGATGATTTATTCCTTTACAAATGATGTTAACCAATTTCCGTTTAGCGAAATCCTAAAGGAGGCTATGTCAATAATATTCTCTGAGAGAATTGATAAGAGTGTGTGAGAGCATTGGTTATATGAATCGGTTATTTCTATAAATTGTTTTTGTTTTTTTTTTTAGTTAATGAGTAAAGAAATTAAATTAAATTAAAACGAAGTAATGAATTTCTTACAGAGCCAATCAAACTTGGCAGTCAATCATTACAGTTATTGTCATCAATTGTGATTTATTTTCAACAGAAATAATTGTTTGTAAAAAATCTAATTTTTCTACATTTTTGGTAGGTTTTAAAAATGAAGGAATACATTTTTTTGATTTAAATTTTAAGATAAACTATTACAACTACCATGTATTATAAAAATTAACCAAGTGATATGAAATCGCTCATCAACTTCATTCTGAATATGACTGACTGCAAAAGTTATCCACAAAAAAAAAAAAAATATTTCTAAAATCACATGATTGACTACATCTTTTCATGTGTTTGTGGTCATAATTTAATTCAAGGAAATGAAAAAAAACACCCCCTCAAGGGTTCTGTTCATATCTATTACAATTTTATTTTATTCAAACTTCCTGTAGTGGTTTGTTCTGTCCGGTTGAGTTGATATCCTTTTGGTGCTTCAATTTGCTAAACGGAAATAAAGTGAAATTGTTCCGACAGCAAAAAGAAAGAAGATGTAAATCCTTGCAACGATGAGAATGAAATGTATGATTTTGATAGTCATAAGAATTTATGCAGACATTTATTAAATTAGAATTTTAATTGAAAGAGAGAGAGAGAGAGTTTATTTTTTTATTATTTTACTAAAGATCTTAAATATGATTGTATTCGGACAAAGATTCATGTTTCAATTCAACTCTGAAAATCTGGCATTTGATGATTTCCAGTTTTGTTGGATTGTTTTAAGTATTAGAGGTTTCCGAAATTCATAAATTTATAATGCTACCATTTAATATTTTAATGGACTTGCATGGTAATATGTAATGGGAACAAATTGTAAAATATTAAAAATAATTTATACATTGTGCTATCCATAAATTTAGTTCTCTATAGCAAATTTTTCCTGAATGAAATTTGGGAAATGTTGATACCACATTTTATGATGATTTTCCTTCCAGTATAGCACACATTCATATCGAAAGTTACAAATAATCAAATTCTGGAATCCTGGGTATAGACAACTTTTCATAAAATTCAATAAATTTAGTTCTCTATAGCAAATTTTTCCTGAATGAAATTCGGGTAATATTGATACCATATTTTATGATTTTNGGAAAATTTTTCGTGAATTTTTTTTGTGTGTATGACAAAATTAGCATGTTTATTGAAATTCAATTTGTACACATTGGAATTAAACGAACTTTCAAAAATTTAAAACTCCAAATTGACTCAATTTCGAGCGACTGTTTTTCTACCGAATAGGACATTAAATACGGCAATTATATAAAATAAAAAAAAAAATACATTTACAATAGAATTATATTTTTTTTCTCCAAAATTTTTTTATAACTTGAAGAGGACATGAATGAATTGTTAAAGAGGAGCCATAAAAAAAATCTATTTACTCTCTATAATGTAGAGAAAAAAAATCACTAAAATTTGTTCAGTTAACATTTTAATAGAAGTTGAACAAATATTCAATTAAAGTTGAAATGCAATTAAATTTGAATCAAAAGCGGAAATTAATTGGCCCAATTACATTTACAATTGGATCAAGTAATATTTTAATCCAAGCCATTAATTGATTTTATAGTGATTAAAGCTACATTTTTTCTGTTTGCGTACTTAAATTAAAAATTGAAAATTGAACAAATGAAACTAAATAGCTTACTTAAATTAAATAATTTTTTTTATATTAAAATAAAACAACTGAGAGGAAATTTGTTTGCAGACAAAGAATTTTAAAATAACCTTTTCTTCCAACAATTAAGTTTCAAGCTACATTTTATTTTGTTTCTTTATTCAATATTTCGATGTCTTTCATCTGACTCTTATATACATTTCAATGAATTACAATATCCCAGCAAAAAAGCCGTAGCTAAAGAATCAATAGCCTGAAGTGGTTCAAGATTGGCTGAAAAGCTGTAAATTTTACACGGTCTTGTTATTGATTTCACATTAGTTCTTCCAATGTTATGATATTTGAGTATTTCTAGTTTCATTAGATAAAAAAAAAAATAATGAAAGGTTTTAAAAAATTTTGTTTCTAAATTATTCTGCCTTTCATCTCTACGTAAAGACTTTCTGAAATATTTTATCACAATTTCCTCTTTTGCCAAAAAATGGATGGCTATAATTTTCAAATATTTTTTTTCAGAAATATTTATAATGGTTTATGTTCATACTGTGTTTATTCAAAGAACCCTATCCAGGATTCCAGAAATTTGATTTTTTTAACTTTTGACATGAAGTGTGTGCTATTACTGGAAGGAAAATATGATAAAATGTGGTATCAACATTTCCCGAATTTCAATCAGGAAAAATTTGCTATACACGCAAAGAAAAAAGAACGTTTGGAAAACGTGTACTGAAAACGTTTTTCTTTTGTTAGAGTTTTTTGAATTGCTTCGAAAATTTTAAACTTTTATCACAAAAAAATTCGTTTGTTACAAAATTTTATTTTTTCAATAAAAAAAAGTAATTTTGAAACAACAACACAGTCCATTTCGTTATATCAACACTGTTCTTTTCTGACTTTAGGTCTTTAATAGACACATTTTACAGTTCATAGTAAAAATTTAATATAGTAGAATGTTAAAGTTGAACATTTTTCGAGTCTTCCGAACATATCTGGAATTATATGTAAAAAAAAAACAAAAAAAAACT
>PGFW01052563.1:30096-40715 GCA_003123925.1 Haematobia irritans | reverse complement strand
TATTGGGTATTTGTGGCCGATAGTTAATTGCAACACTTTTAATTGTTTCCAATGCAATTTTTGGCATTTTCAAAACCAATGCATGGGTTATTCTTCTTGTGGTTCTATTTTAGGGAAATTTTCTTATAGCTTTTCAATATATAGTTCTGAATTTATAGTTCGAATATCGGAAAGTACAGACAAAAAATTTGTGATTTAATTACGAAATAATTGATCCAATTAATTTTTAATTTAAATGTCTTCAATCCACAGGAAATGATAGTATCCATTAAAACAATTATTGCAAGGTCAATTAAAATTAATTGACCAATTAAAAATATTAATTCGATACTATTAATTTTTGTTTCGATTTTCTATTAAAAAATTTGTTGATCAATTAATTTTTAGCTTAATATCTTTTAAAACTCAATTAAAATTTTTATTGGAAAAATGTTCTATTATTAGTGACTAAAAATTATTAAGATCCTACCTCCCACAAACAACAAGGAATGTGTTTGCTCTAATCATATATGTAAGCTGAGTAAATATTTAGAGGTGTGCACGGAGTCTAATATTCGTGCTCACCGACCACAGCTCACGACGGCAGAATCTTATTCACGCCACTCACGTCGATATTCTTTTGGTAGACTCACAGTCACGTCGCTCAGAAAAGAAATTATACTAAGCACCACTTCACGCACGAAATCTTTTGAATGTCATGAACTCACGAAAAATGTCGTGACTCACGAAACAACACATTCGTTGACTCGAACTAATTCTGTATGATGATGTACCTATAGAACCTGACTAAAAAACATGAGTATGGTTAAATTGGTGCGTTATAAACTCGTTACCAGCCTAGATGTCACTAAACATTATAATGAATTCAACTCATAAGCATTTATGTTCGTTGAGGTGTTTTTTCCTGAAATCGTTACTCACGCTACACTCACGAAGATTATTAATTTCGTGACTCACGATCACGCACGACATTTGGTTGGTTAATCACGCTCCGCACTACTCACGACGTTTCCGTACAGCGTGACTCACGACTCACGGCGTGAGTCACGAAAATTTTCGTGATTCACGAACAATTTCTCTGTCTTGGGCCACGTCACACCTCTAGTAATATACACATAATGATAATTCATTTTATTCATATGACATAAATGTACATCTTGGTCATTCCGTTTATTAATTGTTTTTGACCTACTTGATATTAATAGATTCCTCGTTGCCAATTAAATTATATACCAATTATAAAAGTTATCCACCAATACATTACTAAAGGGTGATTGTTAAGAAGCTGATAACTTTTTTTTCAAAAAAAAAGACGCCATAAAAATCTGCAAAAATCTCGATCGGTTCTTATTTGAAACGTTAGATTGGTCCATGACATTTACTTTTTGAAGATAATTCATTTAATGCTGACCGCGGCTGCTTTAGGTGGTCTTCGGAAAGTCCATTTTGGCAACTTTTCGAGCATTTCGGCCAGGAATAGCCCGAATCTTCTTCGGAAATTTGTCTACCAAAGCCTGAATAGTTTCTGCTTATTCTTAGACTTTTAGACTTACCGTAGACCCACAAAAAAATAAGTCTAAAGGCGTCAAATCGCATATCTTGGTGGCCAACTTACCGGTCCATTTCTTAGAGATGAATTGTTCTCCAAGTTTCCTCAAAATGCATAGAATCGCGAGCTGTGTGGCATGTAGCGCAATCTTGTTGAAACCACATGTCAACCAAGTCATTCTTCCATTTTTGGCAACAAGAAACAAGTTTTTTTGTAGCTCGAAGCGATAGCGATCCCTTCACTTGTCTTTTCGGTGTTTCTTCACGCTGTAATTAAAAATTGCCAAATAATTGACAATAATGTTATAGCATTTCAATTACCCTGTAAAATCATATTCACAAAATAAAATTTAATAGCTAAAGTAGTGTCCAAGCTGGTAGCCATTGATATTTGAGATCTATAATTTATGCTTTCAATAATTGAGGAGCATTTAAATTGATTTGCCAAATTTTAAACACACTAAAACTAAGTCCGAAAGAAATTAAAATACCCCTGAGGCTAATTAAATACTTGAATAAATTGATCACATCAAATGTAACTGAACCAAAAAAAACATGAACACTGGTATTATATGAAGACAAAAACTGAAGACTTAAGATAGAAACAGCTGAATGGAATCAAATCAACGCGCATTTCATTGCAGAGGGTAGGTCAATGGCCAACATCAACAACACCATCTATCTGCCACTAGTAATCACGATATTTACCAAAAAAAAAAAAAAAAACTATCAACCAGACATTCAGTAGCATTAAGGCTATCAACATTTAAATGAAGGCATAAATATTTTTGATGTGCCCCAAAAGAGTTTAAGGTCATCCATTAAAATGTGTTTAATGTAATTTAATTAAAATATAAAATAAAATATATTATTTTTTCTCTCCCTCTAACTATCTTGAAAAAGCTCCCTAAAAATGGTCATATGTTATGGTTTGCGGTTTTTTAAATATTTTTTTTTTTTCTTTAATGGACGAACAAACCCCCAAAATTGCCAACAATAAAAAAACCAACACTCCCAGTTGTTTTAATTGTAACTGAACTTAGTAATGTTTTCATGCTTGACTGACTGACTATTTATTTCTTGGCCATTGGATAAGGGAAACGGACTGTTTGACTAAGGGGCCTCCTGCTGAGTCTGGTATAATGCAATAGCAGCCTAACGAGTTCTTTTAGCTTACTAAGCTGTCACATGCGTTATTATTTCTTGTTTTATCTTTGATTCACTTTTTTTCTTTTTTGTATATATCAAGATAATTTGCTGAGAATTTATTGTAGATTTGCATAGAAATTGTAGCGATTGTTTTAATTTTTTATTGAGTTAATGTTTTCGCAAGTTTTATGCCGGTAGTAGTAAATGGCTTCTGTGTAAATATTGGCTATAATTCACACGAAATTAGCGTACATTTCACGCTACCTTATGTGGGTTACGGTTATTAATAACTGTATTAAAATATGTATATATATTTGGAAATAATGCAATGACTTAACACAAAAGTTGTAAAGAAAAGAAACTAAGCAAGCTCAAGGGTCGATGGATCCTCAAGCCTTGAATTTAATTTAAATTAATTTCGTTAATTTTATTTAATAAAGTAATTTTAATATGAGAAAGAGATGGTTAATATAGTTTGTATTAGAACCCGATTCAAGTTAGATAAATCCTAGGGAGCTAACCTAACATAACCTATATTTGGAATTACACTTTCTACGTTGGTGGGGGTTATCCAGTCTAACATTTGATTGTTTGCTATTGCAGCAGCACCATTAGCTTATCCTTCTTATCAATAAGTGTCTTATGTTATGTTCAAAGAGTAAGGGCATTCTTTTTATAGCTGAGTCCGAAACCCATTTAAACCCTATTAAACGCCACTTAGATACACACAAAAATTTTTTTCTGATTCAATCACGAAATTAATTGGATCCAATTAATTTTTAATTGAAAATTTGTCTCAATCACAGAAATGATAGTATCCAATTAAAAAATTAAATTACAGAATTAGAAAATTTAATTGATACTATTAATTTGTGTGATTGATTTAATTTCAATTAAAACATTTGTTGATTCAATTAATTTTTAATTGAATATTTTTTAAAACTCAATTAAGACTTTAATTGGAAAAATTTTCGTGAAATTTTTTCTGTGTAGATAATAATTTAGAGAACTATCCGAATTTAGAGATGTTAACCAGTCCATTTGTTGAGATTGTCATATAATCAAGTCGACTTAAGCCACACAAAAAAGAGAAAATTTTTAAAAGTACTCTCAAAAAAAGTGAACTCTCTATTTCACTAAAGCCAATTTAACTTTATTTTAGTTCATGGAAATATTATGTTGGGGAAAAATTTCCTTCACTCTAATATTTTTTTCGCTAAGTTAATTTAACTAAAAAATTGGAAAAAATTATACGACATATGAAGTTCAAAGATTTACTTAATTCGTACTTCTCACAAAATAGTTAATTATTTCTTCATTTGCAAACTTTACTACAAATGCGTTCATCATGAACTTCGTATGTCACTAAAGACATTCTTGCAATTTTTGACATTCAATTCTTTTTCTCAAACTACAAAATTTGCTTCCTAACAGTGAAGAACTATTATTTGTGTCTAATAAATTTTGTTGAATTGTCGAAAAATATTCTTACTTATTTTTATGATATCGGCGTGATGTCTGCGTTTTTAATACTATTTGATTAATTTTTCTAAAAAATATTCAAATTTTTCTTAAATTAACCAAAAATTTTCTTCCTGTTTTTTTCAGTGTAAAACAAATGTTTAGTGCACATTTGCCACAATAATCCCTTGAAGTACATATTTTGTTTAAGCATTAAATTTTCTTTAATCTAAACTTAAGCCGGATGTTATTAACAAGTCTTTTGTCTTGTTTAGATGAGGCAATATATGCAACTGCATAAAATCGATTAATTTTCTCATGGCAATGATATAGATTATGAAAGACTTAAGACACCTACTTACATTTCTCATGACTTCAGCATTACAATCAATGTTCAATATTATTTCCCAACACAATCACCTTTAGACTGTTTCAAGCTAGAGATAAATAACTTGTTTATATGTGAAATAATTTCTAGATCACCAACAATTAAACCAATCAAAAAAATAAAAATTTTACGCACAGCAATTAGTATTAGTTTTTTTTAAAGAGAATTTCTTTAAATATATAAATGATATAATGGATCGATTTGCAGAAGTGGTGCCTAATACATTACATATTTAAAAATCAAAGTTTAATGAATGAAATCAACACAAAAATGTTTGTATACTGCAAACAACAATGCTCTGGATCAAATTTAAAAAAACAGAAAACTGCTATATAAAATATATAATAATGGGAGAATCAAATGATCATATTTCCTATTTTCTTTTTTGCCTCCCCACATAAAATACTTCTTTGTGTTTTAATTATATATACGCTTTTGATCTAGTCTTTGTCACGCGCAAACAAACATGTTGATAGCAATTGTTTCCACGCTTTTCATAAATTCACTTTATAAGCAAACAGAATTTATTTTATCTCAATTATGCGTATTTTTCTTTATGTGCATTATGCCATATATGGTCACCTTGACTTCTGCAAATCGATCCATTATATCATTTATATATTTAAAGAAATTCTCTTTAAAAAAAACTAATACTAATTGCTGTGCGTAAAATTTTTATTTTTTGATTGGTTTAATTGTTGGTGATCTAGAAATTATTTCACATATAAACAAGTTATTTATCTCTAGCTTGAAACAGTCTAAAGGTCGATTGTGTTGGGAAATAATATTTGAACATTGATTGTAATGCTGAAGTCATGAGAAATGTAAGTAGGTGTCTTAAGTCTTTCATATGTGATATCATTGCCATGAGAAAATTAATCGATTTTATGCAGTTTGCATATATTGCCTCATCTAAAACAAGACAAAGACTTGTTAATAACATCCGGCTTAGTTTAGATTAAAAGAAAATTTAATGTTAAACAAAATATGTACTTCAAGGGATTATTGTGCAAATGTGCACTAAACATTTGTTTTACACTGAAAAAAACAGGAAGAAAATTTTTGGTTAATTTAAGAAAAATTTGAATATTTTTAGAAAAATTTAACTAAATAGTATTAAAAACGCAGACATCACGCCGATATCATAAAAATAAGTAAATATTTTTCGACAAATTCAACAAAATTTATTAGACACAAATAATATTCTTCACTTGTTAAAGCAAATTTTGTAGTTTGAAGAAAAAAATTGAAGTTCAAAATTGCAAGAATGTCTTTAGTGACATACGAAGTTCATGATGAACGCATTTGTAGTAAAGTTTGCAAAATGAATGAAATAATGAACTATTTTGTGAGAAGTACGAATTAAGTAAATCTTTGAACTTCATATGTGTATAATTTTTTCCAATTTTTTAGTTAAATTAACTTACGCAAAAAAATATTAGAGTGAAGGAAATTTTCCCCAACATAATATTTCCATGAACTAAAATAAAGTTAAATTGGCTTTAGTGAAATAGAGAGTTCACTTTTTTTGAGAGTACTTTTAAAAATTTTCTCTTTTTTGTGTGGCTTAAGTCGACTTGATTATATGACAATCTCAACAAATGGACTGTTAACATCTCTAAATTCGGATAGTTCTCTAAATTATTATCTACACAGAAAAAATTTCACGAAAATTTTTCCAATTAAAGTCTTAATTGAGTTTTAAAAAATATTCAATTAAAAATTTAATTGAATCAACAAATGTTTTAATTGAAATTAAAATCAATCACACAAATTAATAGTATCAATTAATTTTTTAATTGGCTGTCAATTAATTTTTTAATTGATACTATCATTTCTGTGATTGAAGACATTTCAATTAAAAATTAATTGGATCAATTAATTTCGTGATTGAATCAGAAAAAAATTTTTTTGTGTGTATCTAAGTGGCTTCACATACGTTTAAATGGGTTTCGGACTCAGCTATAAAAAGAATGCCCTTACTCTTTGAACATAACATAGAGCACTTATTGATAAGAAGGATAAGCTAATGGTGTCTGCAGCAATAGCAAACAATCAAATGTTAGACTGGATAAACCCCACCAACGTAGAAAGTGTAATTCCAAATATAGGTTATGTTAGGTTAGCTCCCTAGGATTTATCTAACTTGAATCGAGTTCTAATACAAACTATATCAACCATCTCTTTCTCATATTAAAATTACTTTATTAAATAAAATTAACGAAATTAATTTAAATTAAATTCAAGGCTTGAGGATCCATCGACCCTTGAGCTTGCTTAGTTTCTTTTCTTTACAACTTTTGTGTTAAGTCATTGCATTATTTCCAAATATATACATATTTTAATACAGTTATTAATAACCGTAACCCACTAAGGTAGCGTGAAATGTACGCTAATTTCGTGTGAATTATAGCCAATATTTACACAGAAGCCATTTACTACTACCGGCATAAAACTTGCGAAAACATTAACTCAATAAAAAATTAAAACAATCGCTACAAATTTCTAATGCAAATCTACAATAAATTCTCAGCAAAATTATCTTGATATATACAAAAAAAGAAAAAAAGTGAATCAAAGATAAAACGAGAAATAATAACGCCGACTGTGACAGCTTAGTAAGCTAAAAGAACTCGTTAGGCTGCTATTGCATCTTATACCAGACTCAGCAGGAGGCCCCTTAGTCAAACCAGTCCGTTTCCCTTATCCAATGGCCAAGAAATAAATAGTCAGTCAGTCAAGCATGAAAACATTACTAAGTTCAGTTACAATTAAAACAGCTGGGAGTGTTGGTTTTTTTATTGTTGGCAATTTTGAGGGTTTGTTCGTCATTAAAAAAAGTAAAAAAAAAAAATATTTAAAAAAACCGCAAACCATAACATTATGACCATTTTTAGGGGCTTTTTCAAGATAGTTAGAGGGAGAGAAAAAATAATATATTTTATTTTATATTTTAATTAAATTACATTAAACACATTTTGATTACACTCGACTTTTAATGGATGACCTTAAACTCTTTTGGGCACATCAAAATATTTATGCCTTCATTTAAATGTTGATAGCCTTAATGCTACTGAATGTCTGGTTGATAGTTTTTTTTTTTTTTTTTTTGGTAAATATGTGATTACTAGTGAGATAGATGGTGTTGTTGATGTTGGCCATTGACCTACCCTCTGCAATGAAATGCGCGTTGATTTGATTCCATTCAGCTGTTTCTATCTTAAGTCTTCAGTTTTTGTGCTTCATATAATACCAGTGTTCATCGTTTTTTTGGTTCAGGTTACATTGATGTTGATCAATTTATTCAAGTATTTAATTAGCCTCAGGGGTATTTAATTTCTTTCGGACTTAGTTTTAGTTGCCGGCGGTAGAATGGCTACTCACACGTAGTATAGCTACGATAGGACTTGATAGTTTAAAATTTGGCAATCATTTAAATGCTCTCAAATTAGCTTAAATGATGATCCAAATATCAATGGCTTACTCAGCTTGGACACTACTTTAGCTATTAAATTTTATTTTGTGAATATGATTTTACAGGGTAATTGAAATGCTATAACATTATTGTCAATTATTTGGCAATTTTTAATTACAGCGTGTACGGTATTTGTGGCCGTATATTAATTGCAACACTTTTAATGGTGTTCCAATGCAATTATTGGCATTTTCAAAAACCAATGCATGGTTTATTCTTCTTGTGGTTCTATTTTAGGGAAATTTTTCTTATAGCTTTTCAATATATAGTATCATGAATTTATAGTTCGAATATCGGAAATAGTACAGACAAAAAAAATTGTGATTTAATTACGAAATTAATTGATCCAATTAATTTTTTAATTGAAATGTCTTCAATCACAGAAATGATAGTATCCATTAAAAAATTAATTGAAGGTCAATTAAAAATTAATTGACAATTAAAATATTAATTTGATACTATTAATTTTTTGTCTTCAATTAAAAATTTGTTGAATCAATTAAATTTTTATTGAATATTTTTTAAAACTCATTTAAAATTTTAATTTGGAAAAATGTTTCTTATTATTGACTAAAAAATTATTAAATCCTCCTCCCACAAACAACAAGGAATGGTGTTTGCTCAACTATATGTAGCTGAGTAAATATTAGAGGTGTGCACGTGAGTAATATTGTGCTCACGCTCACGCACACTCACGACGGAGAAATCTTATTCACGCACACTCACGCACGATATTTTTTGGTAGGACTCACGGTCACGCACGCTCACGAAAAGAAAATTTATACTAAAGCACACTCACGCACGAAAATCTTTTAAATGTCATGACTCACGAAAAATGTCGTGACTCACGAAAAACTTCGTGACTCACGAATAATTTTATGAGTGATTTACCTATAGAAACTGACTGAAAACATGAGTATGGTTAAAATTGAGTGCGTTATAAAACTCTTACCAGCTAGGATGTCACTAAAATTATAAATGAATTCAACTCATAAGCATTTTATGTTCGTGAGCGTGTTTTTCCGAAATTCGTTACTCACGCACACTCACGAAGATATTATTTTCGTGACTCACGATCACGCACGACATTTGGTTGGTTAATCACGCTCACGCACACTCACGCCGTTGCCGTCAGCGTGACTCACGCTCACGCGTGAGTCACGAAAATGTTCGTGAGTCACGATAATTTCGTGTCACGTGCCACACCTCTAGTTAAATATACAATCAAATAAGAAAATTCACTTTCATATGACATTAAATGTAATCTTGGTCATTCGTTTATTAAATTATTTTTTGACCTACTTGATATTAATAGATTCTCGTTGCCAATTTAAATATATACCAATTATAAAAGTTACTCCACAATTACATTACTAGTTCCTACTTCATAAGTTTCAAGTTTCCAAATCCATTGTATTTTATTTGTCTCTCTTCCTTTAGCTTTTTTGCTTGAGAATAATCTCCCATGTTTTCCATATACAAGTCATCGTCCTCACCCATTAGATACTTACTATTAAAAATACCTTAGTTATTTATGGAAACACCCCCATTTTGGAACGCACTAACAGAGTTAGCAATTAGAGTTAGTCAGTATTAATTAACTCATTAGTTATACTTCATCTTCGTCACTTTAATTAAATGAAAGCTTATCGACTTTTCATTTAATTGATTTTGAAAATGGCTAGACAAGTTCATGGTTTTGTTCAACAGAGATACTTAAAACATCTTTAATGAGTTGATTCACATCAAGTATGCCCCTTAAGTCTTTTGCAATGCAATTATATGTTAAAAAGACTCAAACATAATTTCTTTATGTCCAATATTTTAGTGAAAAATCAAAATTAGATACTTGCGTGAGAAACCGAGAAAATTCCAAGCAAATGTTAGTATATACTCGTACTGACAGCAACAGCCGCAACAAAGACAAATACTGTAAGTGTGGGTTAGGTTTGATAAGACACGTCTAGACTATAATATCCACTCATCTTCACTTACAATTATTAGCTGGAAACCCCAATTATGTTCTAATGAAATTCGCTTTATGATATATTGGGTCTCGTCCGTCCGTCTCTCCAGATGTAAGACTAATCGATAACTCAGCAGGAATGAGCTGGTGTGGTTTCAATTGGTAAATCATAATATATTTTCCCAAAGATAGATCATTTGACAGTTCTTTTTTTATTGAACGGTCCCAAACGCCCACTTTCCCGCCCCTAACCGACCGTGAGGATCTCATCGTATGTAACGCTAAGGACAGCGGGCAGAGGGCGGGGTGAGTAGTAGAGGGATGCAACAGCCGCTGCTAGATAAGGGCTAATCGCACCGGGACGGAGCCACCGTGAGTGCAATGGTTAGCATGCCCGCCTTGCATACACAAGTCGCTGCGGTTTTCGATTCCTGCTACGACGAACACCAAAAAGTTTTTTCAGCGGTTGATTATCCCACCTCAGTAATGCTGGTGACATTTCTGAGGGTTTCAAAGCTTCTCTTAAGTGGTTTCACTGGAATGTGCGAACGCCGTTCGGACTCGGCTATAAAAAAGCAGGTCCCTTGTCATTGAGCTTAACATGGAATCGGGCAGCACTCATGATAAGAGAG
>PGFW01052561.1:33232-50657 GCA_003123925.1 Haematobia irritans | reverse complement strand
TCGTGGATAAGTATAAATCATTAAGATGTGAGGCATCTTCCTTTAGTTCATTCAAATAGTTCATATACTTTGTTGTTCTAAAAAATATGTAGGATTTTCTGTAATAAATTTTCTATTAAATATCTTTTCTTTAAGTTGAAGCAATTGTATATCCGTTTCCTTCATTCAAATCGATTATTTCGAGTTTCTATGCTACCACTGGGGATATCATCAAGAAAATCGCCAGTAAGGACTTCCAAAGACCTGGAAAGACATTTTCTTTTAATGAACTGGTCTTTATGAAGGATTTTATTTCGATTATCTAATTATATTTTTTATCATCAATTTGTCTTGTTTCGAATTTCTTTTCTTTAGTTTCTGTTTTATGGGGGATGTTTGTTTTTCCAAACTTCGGATTAATATCCTCGTCTTTTCTATCCTTGTTCCTGTAATCTAACATTTTTTCTTTTGTTTTTTTCAATCTCTTTATAAATTCCTTTTATTTCAATATCTTTATTATAAAAATTTAAATCTATTGGTTTATGTCTCGTGCATTGTATTATTATATGCTTGTAATGCTTGTAAGGGCAAATCATAATTGTACGCGATGTCATTATTTTCATCTCTAACTTTTAGAATTCTAATGTTTTCGTTGAGTATTCTCCATTCCCTATTTATCCTCTTTCTTAGGGATATCCATATAGGAGAATTATAAGGTGATGAGCTATGTCTTATAATTCCTTGTTGAAGCATTTCTGACATTTGTCTATCTACTTCTTTATAATGTATTGATGGGTATCTATATGATTTAGTGTAAACGGGTCCTTTATCTCCTGTCTTAATTTTATGTTTCACTTCATTTGTAAAGCTGAGGTCATCTCGCCAGGATCATAAAATGCCTTTTCATATTATTAATCATTTTCTTTTAATTCAATTTTCTCTTCCGGTTTAAATGATCTGTAGGACGAAATTGGTCTGTTATTCCCTATAACAGTTGAGATTATATAATCTGTCAATTCCATCAATTGGATTAAGTTCTGTCTCATTATCCACCTCAAAGTACAATTTTATACCTTTGAGTATTAATTATTATTTCCCGTTTTTCGTAATCAATTTTGGAGTTATTTTTTCTTATTGTTTGGTTTCCTAAAATTCCGTCAAAAAATCTGTGGAATTTACATAGTCTGAATGTCGTGTGTGTCTTTAAATTAATTTGTATCGTACCTTTAGGAAAGTACGCATTCCGATTAGTCTTAATGACACCTGTTGCCTTCTGTATAATTATAGTAGGATATATATTCTTTATATACTGGGGTGGACAATGGTTTTCGCATAATAAAATTTCTGTCGAACCGGCATCTAAGCAACATATAGGGAAGTCCGGTGGTTCTTCCGTCTGAACAGAACGAACATTTTACGACTTAATCACATTCACTTGTATTATATTCCTCATAGTAATCATATTCATTGGACACATTACAATTATTACTGTCACTTCTATTATAATAATAATTATCATTATTTTTCTTACCAAAATCCTTTTTGTTGGTGATGTGTTTGATATCTTGTTGTTTGTTGTGCCACACATCCATTGGCTCTGGCTTCTGTATTGGGTCTGAAGGGTTGTTACTGTTTTAATTGTTGTAGTTTGAATTGTGCTGTTGTTGTGGTATAAATGGTTGTTGTGTTGGTTTAGTTTTCTCTTGGTTAAGGAATCCTGCTGAGCTTAATTCGAACAAAGGCTCTTCCGTAGTGTTAGGTTTTAAGACACATAACACTGTCCTCATAATGAATGGGAAGAGAGGTAGTAAACGTTTGTAAGGCGATTTGGATGTTGCTAACAACTTCATTTATTCTATTTTCTTGGCCAGCAATTTTTTGATTTAAAATTGCTAAACTTGGTGTTGGATGAAATTGTAGAAATATATTTCTGCTCCTTTGAATTGGGCTCCTCTCAATTCTTAATAGAGTTGTTCTAACCGTTGAAAATCCCAAAATTTGTGTTAGCATCGCTTTAAATGTCTGTCCATACTGTTAAGTGGGGATGGATCTTCATAGCTCTTCTTGCTTTTCCTGTCAGCTTTGACTTCACAATATTCATGCACATTCTTTGTGCCTGTTCATTATATAACATTAATGTAGGGATAATATCATCTACATTCGTTATGAAGGAAGTTAAAATCTTCCTTTTTACCATCGAACTCTCTAACTTCTCAATGTATGTTAAGGGATTGATGTCTAGGGTTTCTTAGGCCGCAGTCGTTATTTGCTGTGCTCCAAAGGCTGCATTGCCTGCATGTACTGGAGAATTCATTTTACTGATCACTATTTTTATATTCTTTGACACAATTTTAAAATTTTATTCACTGTATCTCCTTTTACACAAGGTTAAGTTTTTTATTGTTAATTATTTTTCTAATTTCTGTATATCTTTTACATAAGATTGTTCTTATTTTATTTCTTTTACACAGAAAAAAAAATTAGTTGTTTTTATCCTTTTTCACAGGATTATTTTATTTTTTTCTTCCATACAGAACAAAATCTTTTAATTTGTTGGAAGAACATTTCACGGATACCAATACGAATTGGTATCCTACCGACTGCGCCAATTTAATCCTCGATGTATTAATTGAGTTTTTAAAAAAAGATCAAAGAGATAAAATCTCCTTTTTAATCTTTTTTTATGGAGCTTTTGCTCTCTTTTAGTTTCACCGACAAATGGTCCTAACTTTTTCAAAGAGCTCAACCCCGAATGAGCTGACCAAATAAAACACGTTTGCGTCGTTTGATAATCTGAGCAAGACTGAAATTTATTCATTATTGTAAAACTATATATACTTAACAATCAGAAATATGATTAATCTTAAGATTGAAACCTGTGAAAAAAAATAATATTAACAATTTATAAGATCTTTACTCTGTCAAAAATTACTTACAAGTGCGCCGCCGGATGGTCGTCCATATTCTGGCCTTTTTTGTAAGATTTTCCGAAGTGGATTTCAATAGTTTTGATTTCAATCGTTCTTATAATAAAAAACATTTTGCTCAATAAATGTAAAAATTCTTCTCTTGTGATATTTATGCTACGCCAAAAGCTTAACTGATATCTCAGCATCTGGTTCGGGTTCTATTTTGGTTATAATAAAAATATAACAAAATTTTAAAAGAAGACTTATAACACGTACATGACCACCGAAAATATATTTTCTTTGTAGACGATTGAAGTTTTAAAATCTTTGACTGGTTTTATTGTGGCGTCTCAAATTGTGAATTTGTTATACAACTTCCGCCTCTTTTCGGGTGGCATGTAGATAGCTCTTAAAAAATATTTTAGTTCATATTATAAGAACATCTTAGACATAACATATGATATCGAAAATTACTTACACAATTAGTTCCGAAGGAAATAATGTCCGAACACTATTTGTTTTTTCTATGAACTGTGAGCAATGCAGAACAACAATTTATAAAACTTACCATGTTATATATTCTATATAAATTTCATTTTCCAATTAAATTAAGAATTATTTCACCTAAACGTCGTCTATAAATGTTTCGATGTTCACCAAAAACTAAAACTAAACGCAGTTTGCCTACAATTATACATACGATGAATAAACGGCACTTTTTTGTGTGTGTTTCTTGCTCATCGCATAATTGCTTTCTCTTTTTCAAAACAACTATATGGTATGTATGGAACGCAGCAATGTGGCTGACAAGCAATAACACAATACTATAGCAATACATACATATATTGGGACGTTGTTATATATTTATTTTCAGACAAATTGTATTGTTGAACGAAACAATTATCTTCTTGTTAAATATGCTGCTTGGTTTTACTGTTAATAATCAACAATTATTAATGTAGAGGTCAAGCAATTTATTAGTTAATCTTCGTATTTTTATATTAACATTTTGTTTTATTGGAGGTGATATTCAAAAAAATTCTATGATAAACAGTAAACAAAGTGTTTTTGTTTGAGCGAATTGTTAGATAGAAAATGAATTAATGTATGCATATGAAACAATGGTTTTCAATTGTTTCATATAAAATCTATTGTTGCAATCGTTGTAATTTTGAAGAAACCGCCCCCCCCCCTCAACAAATCCTGTTTGTGGGGTAACAATTTAAGTCAATTAACATAAATTGTTGAAAATTGTAACGTATTTTTATCATATCAAACAAATTTTTATGTTGAATCAAAAATTTTCATTGTTAAACACGCCAAAATATGTCGACAACGAATTTTTAATTACTTAAAATCTGACGATAATTTTTGTGTACAGAAAACGCTCTATATCATGAATTACTGGTATGGTCATGAGTATTCTCCATTCCCATATTTTATCCTCTTTCTTAGCGGAGTATCCATAAGGAGAATTATAAGGTGATAGCTATTCTATAATATTCTTGTTGGAGCTTTTCTGTCATTTGTCTATTAACTTTTTAATATGTTATTGATGGGATATCTATATTGATTTAGTGTATAACGGGTCCTTTAAATCTCCTGTCGTTAATTTTATGTTTCACTTCATTTGTAAAGCTGAGGTCATCGTCCAGGGATCATAATAATGCCTTTCATCTTATTAATCAATTTCTTTAATTCAAGTTTCTCTTCCGGTTTAAAATGATCTGTACGTAATTGGTCTGTTACCCCAATTACCGTTGAGATATATAATTTGTCAATCCATCAATTGGATTTAAGTTCTGTCTCATTATCTCCCTCAAAGTACATTTTATACCTTTGAGTATTAATTATTTTTCCCGTTTTTTCGTAATTCATTTTTGGAGTTATTTTCTCTTAATGTTTGGATTTTTCCTCTGAATATCCGTTAAAAAATTCTGTGGAATTTACATAGTACTGAATTGTCGTGTGGTGTCTTTAAAATTAATTTGTATCGTACCTTTAGAAAGTATGCATTTCCGAATTAGTGCTTATGAACACCTCTGACCGTCTGGTTAATCAATAGGAGATATATATTCTTTATATACTGGGGGGACACATGGTTTTCGCGATGAATAAATTTTTCTGTCGAACCGTATCTATTAAAAGTATGAGTTTTTTCGATTAGTTTTTTGCCTCTAAGGTAAGATATAGGTGGTTCTTCGTCTGACAAACCCGAAAATTTTCCGACTTAAATCACATTCACTTGTATTATATTCCTCATAAGTAGTCATATTCATTGGAACACATTAAAAAATTTATTACTGTTCACTGTAAATATTTATAATAATATATTATCATTAGATTTTCCTTACAAATGCCTTTTTGTTGGTGATGTGTTTTGAATATCTTGTTTGTTGGGATGTGTCCACATCCATTGCTCCTGCTTCTGTATTGGGTCTGAAAAGGGTTGTTGTTTGCTGTGGTTTTGAAGGGTTGTTTGGGCTGTTGGGTGCTGAAGGGTTGTTGGCTTGTTTAATTGTTGTTGTTTGAATTGTGCTGTTGTTGTGGTATAAATGGTTGTTGTGTTTGGTTTAGTTTTCTCTTGTTTAAGGAATCCTGCTGAGCTTAATTCGAAACAAAGCTCTTCCATAGTATTAGGTTTTAAGGCAGCATAACAACTGTCCTCATATGAATGGGAGACGGGTAGTAAACGTTTGTAAGGCGACTTGATGTTGCTACTAACTTCCATTTATTCTATTTTCTTGGCCAACATTTTTGAATTAAAAATTGCTAAACTTGTGTTGGATGAAATTGTTAGAAATTATATTCTGCTCCTTTGTAATTGGGCTCCTCCAAATTCTTAATAGAGTTGGTTTTAACGCGTTGAAAAATGCCACCAAAATTTGTGTTTAGCAAATCGTGCTTTAAACTGTCTGTCCATACTGTTAAGTGGGGATGGATCTGCCATAGCTCTTGCTTTGCTTTTCCAATGTGCAGCTTTGGCTTCACAATATTCATGCACATTCTTTGTGCCGTGTTCATTATATAACATGTAATGTAGGGATAATATCATCTTACATTCGTTATGAAGGAAGTTTAAATGCTTTTTTGCTATCGAAACTCTCGCTTAACTTCTCAATGTATGTAAGGGATTGATGTCTAGGGTTCTTAGGCGCCAGCGTTACTTTGCTGCTGCTCCCGAAGGAGCATTGCCTGTTTTGTACTGGAGGATTCATTTTACTGATCACTATTTTATAATTCTTTGAGCACAAATTTTTAAAATTTTATTCACCTGTAATCTCGCTTTTACACAGAGTTAAGTTTTTTAATTGTTAATTAAATAATTATGTATACTTTTACATAAAAACTTCTCTTAATCTATTTTTATTCTTTACACAGAAAAAAAAATTTAGTTTGTTTTATCCTTTTTGTCACAAGAATTATTTTATCTTTCACAGCAGAAAAAAAATTTAGTTTTGTTGTATCCTTTTTCACGGATATATTTTATTTATTGTTTTACACAAGAACAAAATTTCTTCGTAATCTATTGGCATCCTTTTCACAGATTAATTTTATTTTATTCTTCCCAATATAAGAACAAAATCTTTTAATTAGTTGGAAGAAATTTCAGGATACCAATACGAATTCGTGATCCTACGCGACTGCGCCAATTTTAATCTCGACCGTATTAAATTGAGTTTTTAAAAAAAAGATTCAAGGAGATAAAATTCTCTTTTTTAATGCTTTTTTTTTATGGAGCTTTTGCTCTCTTAGGTTTCACCGACAAATGGGTCTAAACTTTTTGCCAAAGAGCTTGCAACGCCCGAAATGAGGCTGACGCATAAACAACGTTTGCGTCGTTTGATAATCTGAGCAAGACTGAACATTTATTCATTATTGTAATAACTATATATACTAAATCACCACTTATTTTTATGAAATAGGAATCTTAAGTTCTTTGTTCCATTGTTGTAAATCTTTTATTGACCGGAAACATGGACGGATTTAATTGTCTGGTAATAAATAAATGCTATATTTAATTTAATACCAATCGATCATAGTAATCGATTCTGAAAATATGATATTGCAGTATGCAACATGAATCATCACTTATTCTCTATAATGGAAAGGTAGTTTATATTCTCATTATATATTTTTCTTTTTTTCAGTGTCGAATGAGTATTTTAAATGATCCGGTTTGAAATTTTACTATTCCATTTTCAAATAATTAATTCCTCTGATTGGGAAGTAGTAGAGGATCTCGCCACAATCGCACTACAGCACGCCGGAAACCTGAAAAAGTTAGAAGTATTTGCTAATGGTCATTAGTTTTCCTAATGATGATCCTTTATGGACGACTGCTCCCAGAAATCTGTCAGAACGGAAGTGTGATCTGTTTTTCTTTAAGCAATCTCCTGCTTTGTATCGTTTCTACAATTTTAGTCCTATCGTTTGCTTAACTTTTACAAAGACTTTCTGTCGCTGGTGATATTGTTGCAAGTTTCTATATGTTTCTTTCTTGCCTTGGTATTATCGAATAATCAAAATATCATCGATATAGACGTAACATTTCACGTCCGATATGTGTCGGAGGATCGTCGTCCAAGGTCCCGTTGGAATATAGGCGGAGCGTTCCTCATAACTAAATGGAAGTTTGGTAAAATTGCCCGAAACATTCATTTTATTGACGGAGAAAGCCCGTCCTTTTCTCTGTCAGATTCTTTTAAGGGAAACTGATGAAAGCCTGATTTCCAGGTCCAATTTGTGAAATATTTTATTCTGGCCCAGATTGGCGCAGTAAATGGTAGTTATCTCTGGCATGGATACTTTGTCCGGTTTTTACTAACTTCCGTTCAATTTCTGCAGTCATTAGGTCGCATAACGGTACTGTCCGGTCTCCCAGATGCATCGACTTTTTTTTTGGTAGGCGATCCAGACTGGTGTATTAATAAGGCGGGCATCTGGATTTGGCGTCTTTCAATCATTTTGTCTGTCTATTTCCTCTTCAGTGCCATAGGGATATGGGTACGATTTGCGAATAACTGGATGTGCAATTTTAGTGTCTAGCTTGGACTTTCTGTTGTAAAGGTTAATTTTTCGGTTTCGGGTCAAGCGAAAAGGTTTGGCATATCGTTAAGGTCTTAATTATGGATCGCGTCTGTCGTCGGGTGGTAAAAATGACACAGACGGATGTTGACAGTTGCAAAGAGTCGTACCTTTAGTTTGTTTAAGAGGGAAGGTGAAACGACTGCGAGTAAATGTAAGATATGATTTCCTAGTGAAGATTACAGCAATTGAGCTTTCGCAATATGTCGGCTTACATATTAGACTTTGAATGGTCTAGAGCAAGGCTAAGAAGGAGGTAGAACTTTTGCCTTTTTCAATAGCGCGCACTTAAAATATCGATGTGAACAGTGATGTGTTTATGGACTTTTCCACCTACGAGTCAGCATAAAATGCCTGATTATTCCCTTTTTTAGATGGGATTTCTTGAATATAATTTTGTCTAATTGTTGGAATTTTTCTATTTGATGGCCGGTATCCCAGCCACTAAAAATTTACCGTTTCAAACCGCTCAGCAACTACTGAAACAATGCCATAATTTCGCTGGATAAATTAGTCAATTGCGTCCCAGTGGGCCATTTTTCAATCGTGGAGTGTTAATTCCTCGCTGAATTACAACCACATTTCCTGGTTTGACGTTGGGAGATGATTGTCTTTCCATTTATGTCGAGCTGAAGTTCTTGCAAGTACTCTTATTGACGCAATTGCTTCGCAAAACTTCTAGCTTCAGCCTTGATTACAGGCTCCCCATCTGGATAGCAAGGAATAATTTTCGGGAGTCTGCGTCACTATCTATTGAGTGGTAAGTGGCTCACCAATTAGGAAAGTGTCCCTGAAATCTAGTGCCGTTAAAATCGATGGATCAGCTTGACATAGTGTCAATGGACGGGAATTCAGTATTGCCATCGACTTTCCACAATTACAAGTTTCAAATTCTTCGTACGTAGCGAGCAGTACGCATACTTCTTACAAGAAGATGTTTTTCAGACTTTATGTGCTTCCCATAACCTCAAAATGAGGTGCTCTTGGTGGAATATAGTTAAATTTTGAATTCCATTGGAACTTTGGCAGCAGTCCATTATATGTTCTGTGCGCTGTGACGTTGAGATCGCTTCAGCAATTCTGATAGTTGATTCTTAGCTACAAAATTAGTTGCATTATTGGAATATATGTTTGAGTGTCCACGAACGAGAATGACCTTTTCAAGTCAAATAAATGCACTAGTCGATAGGTTTAGATCAGTTCAAGTGTTAGCTGTCTTAGTTGCAAAACAACAAAAAACTGATATGTATGCCTTAGTAGGGCGCTTGTCTCTTACTCTGTGATGTATCCAAAATGGACCACAGTAATCAACACCACTATTAATGAATGGACGAGCAGGAACTACGCGTGTCTGTGTTAGGTCGCCCATTATTTGTTGACACAATTGTGGTTTGGCCCTGGTACATCTGACGCATTTTTGGACAACAGATCGAGGTGTTATTTTTCCCTTCACCGGCCAAAACCGTTGTCTTACTGTGTTTAATAATGCCTGGGGTCCACAACAATGTTTGTTTTCCTAATGTAAAGAAATAAATAATAACTTCGTTATTGGGTCCTTGTAAGGGAGTACCATAGGTTGTTTAACATCTTCGTGAAGGTCTGAGTTCCCCAAGCGACCTCCAACACGTATGATACCCCTTAGGATCCAAATATGGACTAAGAGCATTAATACAACTTCTTTTATCCACTTCGTGGCTTTTCTGCAACTGTTTGATATCGTCATAGAACTCAGATCTTTGAATACTCGCGAATGATGACGTATAGAAGAACTCATGCTAACTTCTTTTGGGGTGAAAGGAATATATGTGAATTTCGCTTATGTTTGGGAATTCTCGTGTTGTTTTTACAAAATCGAAAAAAATAATCCAAGTAAAATTCTTTGGGCAGGACGTTTGAATGAACCTCATGATGCACTTTGTATATGATTGGCATCCTGCTCTACTGGCGGTAGCTATAGTTGCCTTCTTCTCAAAATATCAGTGGGAATGGCTTAACTAGAATTATATTGTTTTGGTGGCCAGCAAAAGATTCCTTCCCAATGAAGGAATAAAGGCCCGTGAACCACAATACTTGGCATTATGGCAAGTCACTGCAGGAAAGTCCACTGTGACACAATATCTGCAGGATTATCTATGGATCTCACGTGGCAGCCATCGATTACGATTATGTTAGAGAAGCGATTTTTTTGAGGGTGTAGTGGTAAGATGTGTTGACGTGTTGATATACCTCAATTGTTTGTGTGTAAGTTGGTGATATTCTAAGGATAGAACGAATTTGTGTTAGTGTAAATGTAGTGAGTTAGACTTTTCGAATTAAAATGCTGAGAAAAATAAGTTTCATTTAATATGTTTCATTTATTTTATTTTATAAAGAAAAATAAATCTTAATTCGAATAAGATCCGGAGGTTAACGTCCGGTTTATGATGTGAGTATTTTACAACTAAAGTATTCATAATTCTTATATGGCACTTGAAGACTTTGTCACAGGGGATGATCTATTGGACGTCCTTTGTGACAAATTAAGCAAAAATCAATTTGCAGCTGTATAAACAATATCCATCGACAATAGACAAAGAAGATGAATTTCAATTATCAATGCATAATTGCATCATCTATGCATTTTATGCTGATATGCAACAAATATAAACAATAATTAGATGGAGACAAAGAATGATCTAATGATCATTCTTTGTGATTAAAAAAAATGAATTTCACAATTTAATTTAATTTAATGTTTAGATTATCATCTGCATCGGTGCAATAAATTTTTAATTATTATGTGTTTTCCGGAACTAGAAATTTTGTAGGGGGTTTCTTTCGTACTTTAAAGTTTTGCATTTTTCACAGTTATTGGGTTTTGGTAATTTTGTCTTTCATATCTAAGAATAATATCTCCTTTTGAAGTGTAAAAGGGTCTCATTTATTCCTCTATGATTCGACTGTTCGTGATAGTCACGAATTATTTCTTCCTGCCTCTCATCGGTGGTTATATCTTCAAGAATCTCAGTACACCTAATGAGGCGGAAGGTTTAAGCTTGGGAGAAAATATTTGTAGTATGTCGATTGTAACTATGGGAAATATTCTATCATTTGTATAAATTGCCGTTTGTTTATTTGGGGAAAAGTATCCATTAAATATTTCTAGCATTATCTCTTCTCTTTCTCTACGCAGAATTCTCCTTTGTCCTATTTCTAAAAATCATTCCAGCTCTTACGGTCATGGGAGAACCTGTTTGGTTCTCTTCAAAGATTACTTGTAAATTGAATTCGATTAAAATTTCTCCGAGATCTGAATACCATCATCATACATTTTTCCTCCCGCACTACTGAATTGTGCCTGTGTTTGTTGAAAAGTTTGGAGTTTTGGTTCGCTTAAATTCTTCACCCAAGTGAGGGTATGGTCCGCTAAGGAATTTTGAATTTTTCGCTTCCACCAAAAAAGGTAAGGGCGGAAGTATTTCACCAGGCCCAAATGATTGGCAAGAGGAGTTCCTTTTCGATTGTCGAATGAATTACATTCACTTTGCGAGAGGGTGCGACTATGGCAAAACAAATCGGCTTGTCCCTTACCTATGTTGGCCCCTGTGAGCAGAACTTTGTTTCCTAATGCAAGTATGCTAGCGTTCATACGTGGAGAATGAAGTGGTTTCGTATAGTCCGGATGTTGAAGAATAAGGATCGCTCATTAACAAATTTTTGCACAGTCTGCGAAAGCTTCCTATATCCCATTGTCGTTTAATAAATTCTGATAAGTAAATTTAAAGTTTGTTTCCCTAAGTGTTCGGAATAACCTGGTGTTTATAAGGTATGTAAAAATGCCTGTATCCCTCCAAAGAAATCTTAATTTCGTCAATTTTTCTCTCCGATAGGTGTTACGCATCCATGGATGGACTTCAACTGCAAAAAGATATTTGAATCGGTTTAATTCCTTAATTCGCGGTGAAGGGGGTTGATGTAGGCTCTTGAAGCTCCCGTGTTCGAACCAAGGAAGTTTTATTTCCTTTCCTCCTATTGACCTTGAAATCCAGGCAGGAGGAACCTACTCTAACAAAATCCAAGACTCATCAATATTCTTATGTCAAACTAACAGCCTGTTTCTGCCATCTTCTTACATACAGGGCACCTGCATAATGGAATTTCGTACTGTTGGATGGTCTTCGTCCATTAAGATGATTCCACCCGTTGTATTTGTTCGTCCCGTAAAATCGATCTGAGTTTGCCCGCACGTCTTTGGATTATTCCTTGTCGACTTGTCATGAACTAGGGGAAATTGGTCGTTTGTCCTGAATGTGACAGAGAAGGGTCCTACTTTCCATAGGTTCCACAACGTCTTCTGTCCACTGGTGTGTTGCTGCTTTGAAATTTTAGGTAGTTCACTGACTGATTAGCTTGTAAATTGAATTCGATTAAAGTTTCTAAACAAATAGACGAATTCTGGGCATAAACCATCTTCCTGTTAGAGGCAATTATCGTTACCTGCAAAAGCTTAGCGTGCTCAACTAAAAATTGGCAATCTGCTTCTTTGTGGCCAGAGGCAACGCTGATGGAAGGTCGAATGATCTTGAAGCAAAGAGGATATCAACAATGGGGGTTCCTTAACCCAGATTATGATACAAACTAAAGGCATCGGCCCTTGTATTTATCATTTTAATAGTGTCCAGCGAAGTTATTTTTCGAATATGACATTAATTGTCATGTTTGTCAGTACGGTCCATAGTCTTTTCCAACTTCATCGTAGAATTGTTAGCAAAGACAATTGAGCCGCTGTCCTCAAATGTCCGACAATTTCCTGTTTCAATGAGATATATTGGACGTTTATGCAGAACAACTATAAATCCAGTCCTGGCTTATAATTGGCCTTAAAATTTAACAACTGTGGCTAAGTGGATGAGAGTACCGCATCCAGCGGCGCCTCGAATTTTGTTCCTCAAATTACTACCGCCTGATAGTGGCGTTCACTTCCATCGTACAAGGCGAATAATTCATACGCATTATGCGCAGACTCACGCCAAGACACGTACGTGCCCGGATGGCCATAAAATTCCAGAAGGGATTTAATCCGCATCCAAGAGCAATGACGTAACGGAATCCAAGGATTCCTATTGCACAGTGGCACTCTGTGATGACCGCAATAACTTGAGATACCTTGTAGACTTTCGAAAAGTTATGTTTATTTTGAACTATTTCTTTGTAGAGTTAAAATATTTTTAGCTTAATATTCCGCTAGCCCTGGATGTCAACAGAACTTCTTCTTCATATTTGTAAGATTTTCTCTAAAATGTGTTAAATTGTAAATTTTAAATGATGCTTTCTCTATGTACTGGAATTAATTTCATGTTTGGTTTAAAGTTCTGGGATGCGAAAGCAATTGGTCCATTATTTGTGAGCAATGTAGCTCCTAGAGCGAAATTGCTTGCCATCAGTGGTAAGAATAAATGACTTAAAGAAAATTCCGGATATCTTAAAATCATAATCTGAATAGTTTTTTAATTTATTAAACGAATGCTTATAGTCTTCACGTCTTGTAACATCAAATTACGGCATTTAGCTTAAGTCTCATTAGTAGTTTTAGGGCAATTTTCGCGTAATCGGAATGAATTTCCTATAGTACCGCACTAAGTCTGGAAACTTTGAATTTAACTATTTTCTGGAATGGGAAATTCTTATACATATCAATGCTTCACTATTGGCTGGTCCGCTAGGCTAACCTAACGTCGACTCACTCTGTTCTTTTTCAGGAAATCGCTTTATTCAGGGAACTGTCAAAGTTTGCCTCCCTGCTTAACCTCAAGTTTTAAAGATTTTAGTGTGATTTTCAATTGCTCGCTGAGGGTAGAGAAGTACTAGAAATAGATGTATGTTCTGCGCATGTAAGATAACTACATCTTGTTACATATTCTCTGAGCACAATTATCAGGCGAGAATATGTCCATCCTCGATTGCCTCCATCATAAAGATTCCGCAAAACCATTCTTCATCGCCCTATAAGTTGTGATTGTTGAGTTTGTTGCAATGTTCGCAATTCGTCCGGGTTTTCTGCGCCGCCTTGTTTTTAATAGGGCCACGCCTTTGCTAATTCGGTCCGCATTTTGGCTTCAGGCGTAAGTTCGGGAGCCTCCTTTAGAAAATTTTCGTTTTTTTATCAATCTCGTTTTTATCTTCAGTAGTTTTTGTGTCCAGTTTCCCCCTTTAAACTTACGCTGCTATTCCTTTTGCGATTTGTCAGTAAATCATTCCAGTATTCGCGTAGGAACATGTAACATCACTGTATGGCATGTTGGTTGCCGAGAGGTCATTATGGTCGTTTTATCCTTCCAGCACAAAACCTTCAGTAACCTCCTCTGTATTATTTCTATAATTACTTTCGACGCGTCGTTGATTAGGTGCAATTTGTTGCGTAAAATGATGAAGGTTTCAATAAATAGGAAAACCATATATGAATAATGAACCTGAAAGTACATACTTTAGTCGCTAACAATTATGTTTTCAAATAAACAATGTTGACATTAGTTATCATTTGATTCTTATTTTTTCTCGCGTGAACACACCCCTTAAATTAATCGAATACAATGAGTTTGAACAAAGTTGAAAGAGGAATATTTTCCAAAAGATTTCTAACATTTTTTAAGGGCGTCGACGTCCAATAATTATGCCCGACATGTTCCTGTATATCGAACGGTAACCCATTCGAAAGAAAGGTAGTCACTCCGAATTCCGAATGAATTGATTTTTATATTTATAAAGTTCGTTTCGGTTGTATGAGGAAGAGCATTGAATTCAAAAGAGTATTCTTCAATTTTTGGCCTGATGAATTTCATATCAAATGTTTAACAATGTTTTTAACTTTTTTGCTTGGGGGGAAACCACTTATTGTATCATGTTCTCGTAGACTTATTGCCTCGACAACAAATTATGAAGTCGACTTGCCTTTTCGAACAAATAGAAGAAACAAAAAAATCAATCTGTCTTTCGTCTTGGAATACGGATAAGAAAGCTTTCGTTCGATATACAGGAAACAGGCCATTTAGTATTGAAAAATGTTATACACCTCTTTTGACCAAGTTTTGAACGTTCAGATGCTTAAATTTGTGTAGTGTAAAAAAGCTATAGCTTATCTAAAATATCGTCAATGAGTGGGATAGGAAATTTATCATCTTTTGTTATGGAATTTAGCATGCGGTAATCACTTACGATTCTCCATTCCTTATTGCCCTCCTTGTCCTCTTTTTTTGGGACAATCCAAATGGGAGCATTATAAAGAGATGTACTGTTCGTTATGATTCTTTAGTCTAACATTTCGGCAATTTGTTTATTGACTTCTTCTCTGTGAATAGCAGGATATCTGTAAGTCCACGAATAAATCGGACCTAGTTTGCAGCTATCTCTCCTTCAGAGAGGCACCATGTGAAAAATCTTAACAAAGATCTTTTAAATGTTCTTTAAAGTAAAGAGGAAGGCAAATTTGAAAGTTTCCCTGAAGCAATGCGATTTCCTGAGAAAACGAGTATTAGACCCCAATCCAGACAATGTAAAATGTAGTTAAAAGACTTTCCCGATGTCCACCAAAAATGTTAAGACAAATTCAAAGTGCTTCCCAGCGATTACGTGGGACTATCAGGAAATTCATTCCCCGATTACGCGAAAATTGCTAACTACTAATGAGACCTTAAGCAATGCCGAATTGATGTACAGACGTAAGACTAATAACATTCGCTTTTAATAACTTAAAAAATATTCAGAATGATTTTAAGATATCCGAGAATTTCTAAGTCTATTTATCTTACGACTGATGCAAGCAATTTCGCTCCTAGAGGACCTACCATTGATCACAAAAGAATAATGGACCATTGCTTTCCAAATCCAGAACTTAAACAAACAATGAAATTAATGTATCCAGTACCATAAGAGAAGAATTTAAAAATACCAATTAACACATTTCAGCAGAAAAATCTACAAAATGAAACGAATAAGTTACTGTTGACCATCAACGGATAGAGCAATATTCAAGTAAAAATAGTTTTACAGACAAACCGGAAATACAGTTCAAAAAAACATAACTTTCGAAGTTCCTACAAGTATCAAGTTATGAAGGTCATCACAGAGTGCCACTGTGAATAAGACCTTGGATTCAGACGTCCATGGCCTGGATGCGATTAAATCCCTTTCTGGAATTTACTGGCCATCGCCGCCCGGGCACCGTACGGTGCTTGCGTGAGTCGCGCATAAATGCGTATGAATTAACCCGCCTTGCCCACGAATGGAAAGCTGAACGCCAACTTCAGGCGGTAATAATCTTGAGGAACAACAGATCGGAGGCGCCCGCTGATATGCCGGTAACCCCCAATCACTTAGCAACAGTGTTCAAATTTCAGGCAATTATAGCCAGACTGGATTATAGTGTTTTCTCGATAAACCGTCCAATATATCCTCATCTGAACCAGGAAATTCCGACATTGACGACAGGGCTCAATGTCTTTGCTACAATTCTACGATGACAGTGGAAAAAGCACCATGGACCGTAACTGACAAATCATGACAACTACATGTCATACTGACACCAAAATAACTATCGCCTGACAGCAATTAAATGCAATCAAAAACAGGCCGATGCCTCTAGTCGTTAAATTCATATCTGGGTTACAGGAACCCACCCCATCTCGTGCATACGTCCTGCTTCAAGAGTCATTCGACCTTGCAAATCAGCGTATGCCACTTCTGCAGGCACAGAAACGCAGATGCCAATAGTAGCCGGCTAAGTTTTGCAAGGCACACGATAATTCTACCTAACAGGAAGATGGGCTTTAGGCCAGAATAGCCTGAGTCTATTTGGTTATGAAACTTTAACCCGAATTCACGATATATTACAAGTAAATACCAGTCAGTGACTACCTACAAATTAAAGCACACACACCAGTAGAGCAGAAGACGTGAAAACCTAATGGACAGTAGACCCTTCCTCGTGTCAGCAATTCAGACAAATCGACCAATTCCCTAGTCATGAACAAGCGACAGGAAATACATCCAAACGTGCCCAAACTCAGATCGATTTCACGGACCCGAAAATACAAACGGCTGAACATCTTACATGACAACGACAGTCCACACAGAACCCGGACGATAATCATATGACGGCTGCCCCCGTATCAAAGGACAGACACAGGCAGAAACAGGCTGTAGCGGCTGACAATACGAACTATGATGAGGTTGATTTTGTTAGAAGTGTAGGTTCCCTCCTCTGCGCCTGGATCATCCTCAACGGTCAAATAAAGAGGACAACGGAAATAAAACTCCTTGTCGACACGGGAGCTTCAAGGACCCTACCATCAAACCCTACCCGGAACTAAGGAATAAAACCGAGTTCAAATGACTTTGCAGTGAAGTCCATCCATGGGGCCACCACACCTATCCGGAGAACAAATGCCAAAATAAGATTTTGGAGGGATACCAGG
>PGFW01052561.1:0-28983 GCA_003123925.1 Haematobia irritans | reverse complement strand
CAGGGAATGGATCTTCATAGCTCTTCTTGCTTTTCTGTCAGCTTTGACTTCACAATATTCATGCACATTCTTTGTGCCTGTTCATTATATAACATTAATGTAGGGATAATATCATCTACATTCGTTATGAAGGAAGTTAAATCTTCCTTTTTTCCATCGAACTCTCTTAACTTCTCAATGTATGTTAAGGGATTGATGTCTAGGGTTCTTAGGCCAGCGTTATTTGCTGCTGCTCCCAAGGCTGCATTGCCTGCATGTACTGGAGGATTCATTTTACTGATCACTATTTTTATATTCTTTGACACAATTTTAAAATTTTATTCACTGTATCTCCTTTTACACAAGGTTAAGTTTTTTATTGTTAATTATTTTTCTATTTTCTGTATATCTTTTACATAAGATTGTTCTTATTTTATTCTTTTACACAGAAAAAAAAAATTAGTTTGTTTTTATCCTTTTTCACAGGATTATTTTATTTTTTTCTTCCATACAGAACAAAATCTTTTAATTTGTTGGAAGAACATTTCACGGATACCAATACGAATTGGTATCCTACCGACTGCGCCAATTTTAATCCTCGATGTATTAATTGAGTTTTTAAAAAAGATCAAGGAGATAAAATCTCCCTTTTAATCTTTTTTTATGGAGCTTTTGCTCCCTTTTAGTTTCACCGACAAATGGTCCTAACTTTTCCAAAGAGCTCAACCCCGAATGAGCTGACCAAATAAAACACGTTTGCGTCGTTTGATAATCTGAGCAAGACTGAAATTTATTCATTATTGTAACAACGTATGTAAAACTATATATACTTAACAATCAGAAATATGATTAATCTTAAGATTGAAACCTGTGAAAAAAAATAATATTAACAATTTATAAGATCTTTACTCTGTCAAAAATTACTTACAAGTGCGCCGCCGGATGGTCGTCCATATTCTGGCCTTTTTTGTAAGATTTCCGAAGTGGATTTCATAGTTTTGATTTCAATCGTTCTATAATTAAAACATTTTCTCCAATAAATGTAAAATTCTTCTCTTGTGATATTTATGCTACGCAAAAGCTTAACTGATATCTCAGCATCTGGTTCGGGTTCTATTTTGGTTATAATAAAATATAACAAAATTTTAAAGAAGACTTATAACACGTACATACCCGAAAATATATTTTCTTTTGTAGACGATTGAGTTTTAAAATCTTTGACTGGTTTATTGTGGCGTCTCAAATTGTGAATTTTGTTATACAACTTCCCCCTCTTTTCGGTGGTGTAATAGCTCTAAAATAAATTTTTAGTTCATATTAAGACATCTTAGACCATAACAATGATATCAAAATTACTTACCAATTGTTCCGAAGGAAATATCGAACATATTTGTTTTTCTATGACTGAGCAATCAGAACAACAATTTATAAAACTTACCATGTTTATATTCTATATAAATTCATTTCCAATTAATTAAGAATTATTTCACAACGCGTCTATAATGTTTCGATGTTCACCAAAAACTAAAACTAAACCAGTTTGCCTACAATTATACATACGATGATAACGGCACTTTTTGTGTGTGTTTCTTGCTCTCGCATATATTGCTTTTCTCTTTTTCAAACACTATTGGTATGTATGGAACACAGATGTGGCTGACAAGCAATACACATACTATACATACATACATATATTGGACGTTGTTATATATTTATTTCAACAATTGGTATTGTTGAACGAACAATATCTCTTGTTAAATATGCTGCTTGGTTTTACTGTTAAATCAACAATTATTAATGTTAGGTCAACAATTTATGTAGTTAATCTTCGTATTTTATATTAACATTTTGTTTTATTGGAAGGTGATATCAAAAAAATTCTTTTAAACAGTAACAAATGTTTTTGTTGAGCCGAATTGTTAGATAGAAAATGAATAATGTATCATATGAACAATGGTTTTCATTGTTTCTATAAAATCTATTGTTGAATTCGTTGTTAATTTTGAAGAAATCAACAAATCCTTGTTTGGGGGGTAACAATTTAGTCAATTAACATAAATTGTTGAAAATTGTAACGTATTTTAGTCATATCAACAAATTTTATGTTGAATCAACAAATTTCATTGTTAAACACGCCAAAATATGTCGACAACGAATTTTATTACTTAAAATCTGACGATAATTTTTTTGTGTATGAAAACGCTCTATATCTGAATTACCTGTATGTCTATGAGTATTCTCCATTCCCTATTTTATCCTCTTTCTTAGATTTACTTTTAATTGATTCGATTAAGTTTCTAAACAAATAGACGAATTCTGGGCTAAACCATCTTCCTGTTAGAGGAATTATCGTTAGCCTTGCAAAAAGCTTAGCGCGCTCACTAAAATTGCATCTGCTTCTTTGTGCCAGAGCAACGCTGATGGAAGGTCGGAATGATCTTGAAGCAAGAGGATATCAACAATGGGGGTTCCTTAACCCAGATTATGATACAACTAAGAGGCATCGGCCCTGTATTATCATTTAATAGTGTCCAGCCCGGAATTATTTTCATATGACATTATTGTCATGTTTGTCTCCAGTACGGTCCATGTCTTTTCCACTTCATCGAGAATTGTTAGCAAAGACATTGAGCCGCATGTCCTCAATGTCGACTTTCCTGTTCAATGAGATATATTGGACGTTTATCAGAACAACTATAAATCAGTCCTGGCTATATTGCCTTAAAATTTACAACTGCTGGCTAAGTGATGAGAGTACCGCATCAGCGGCGCCTCGAATTTTGTTCGCTCAAGATTACTCACGCCTAGATAGTGGCGTTCTCTTCCATCGTACAAGGCGAATAATTCATAGCTTATGCGCAGACTCACGCCAGAGACATGGTACGTGCTCCGGATGGCCATAAATTCAGAAGGGATTTATCCGCATCCGAGCAATGACGTAACGGAATCCAAGGTATCCTATTCAGTGTTCACTCTGTGCATGACCGCAATAACTTGAATACCTTGTGACTTTCGAAAAGTTATGTTACTTTTGAATATTTCTTTGTATCGGTTAAAATATTTTTACTTAATATTCCCTAGCCTGGATGTCAACAGAACTTCTCTTCATATTTGTAAGATGTTCTCTAAATGATGTTAAATTGTAATTTTAATATGATGCTTTCTCTATGGTACTGGAATTAATTTCAGCGTGTTGGTTTAAAGTTCTGGAAGATGCGAAAGCAATTGGTCCATTATTTGTGACAATGTAGCTCCTAGAGCGCAAATTGCTTGCCATCAGTGGTAAGAATAAATGACTAGAAAATTCCGGATATCTTTAGAATCATATTAATAGTTTTTTAATTTATTAAACGAATGCTTATTAGTCTTCACGTCTTGTAAACATCAATTTCGGCATTTAGCTTAAGTCTCATTAGTTAGTTTTAGGCATATTTTCGCGTAATCGGAATGATTTCCTATAGTACCACTAAGTCCTGGAAACTTTGAATTTGTTTAACTATTTTCTGGAATGGGAATATTCTTTATAATACATGTTACATTGTCTGGATTAAGGCTCTATATACTCCTTTTTTCAGGAAATCGCGATTTATTCAGGGAAACTTTCAAATTTGCCTCCCTCTTAAAAATTATAAGATTTTAGTTACGCATTTTACCATGTTGCTCGTCTGAAGAGAAAGTACTGAAACTGAGAGATGTTCATCATGTAGATAACTACAAATCTTGTTGCATATTCTCTGAGCACATTTTTATGTGTCAGAGATATGTCCATCTCTGATTTGCCTCCATCTAAAGATTCCGACCATTCTTCTCGCCCTATAAGTTGTTGATTGTTGAGTTGTTGCATGTTCGAATGTCCGGGTTTTCTGGCCGCTTGTTTTTAATAGGGCCACGCTTTGCTAATTTCGGTCCGCATTTTGAGCTTCAGGCGTAAATTCGGGAGCTCCTTTAGAAAATTTCGTTTTTTTATCAATCTCGTTTTTTATCTAGAGTTTTTGTCGTCCAGTTTCCCTTTATACTACGTGCTATTCCTTTTGCCGGGGGACCTTTGGTCAGTAATCATTCATGTATTCCGTAGGAAATGTGAACATCACTGTATGGCATGTTGTTGCCGAAGGTCAATTATGGTCGTTTTTATCCCATTCCACCGCAAAAACTTCAGTACCTCCTTCTGTATATTTCTATATTACTTTCGACACGCGTCCGTTGATTAGGTGCAATTTGTTGGGGTAAAATGATGAGAGGTTTCAATAAATAGCGAAACATATATATATAATGACCTGAAAAGTACATACTTTAGTCGCTTAACAATTATGTTTCAAATAAACAATGTTGACATTGTTATCATTTGATGTTTCATTTTTTCTGCTGTGAACCACTTAAAATGAATCAATACAATGGAGTTGTACACAAAGTTGAAAGAGGAAGTTATTTTCCACAAGATGGTTTAACATTTTTTAAGGCGTACGACGTCCAAATTATGGCCCCTGTTCCTGTATATCGAAGCGAACCCATTCGAAAGAAAGGTAGTCACGTCTCGAATATTCGAATGAATTGAGTTTTTACTATTTTATAAAGTTCGTTTCGGTTGTATAGAAGGAAGAGCATTGAATTCAAAAGAGTATCTTCATTTTTCGGCCTGAGATTCATTCAAATGTTTAAAATGTTTTTTTCAACGTTTTTTCCTTGACATTTTGTATACTGTTCGTTTATTGCTCGACAACAAAATATGAAGTGCACTTTGCCTTTCGAAAATAGAAGAAAAAAACAATCAATCTTCTTTCGTCTTGGATACGAAAGAAAGCTTTCGTTCGATATCAGGGACAGTGCCATTAGTATTGAAATGTTAACACTCTTTTGGACAAGTTTTGAACGTTAGATGTTAAATGTGTGTAGTGTAAAAAAGCTAGTTAGCTTATCTAAATATCGGTTCCAATGAGTGGCATTAGGAAATTTATATCTATTTGTTATGGAATTTAGCATGCGGTAATCACTTTACGATTCCTCCATCCTTATTGCCCTCCTTGTCCTCTTTTTTTGGGACAATCCAAATGGGAGATTATAAAGAGATGTACTGTTTCGTTATGATTCTTTAGTCTAACATTTCGGCCAATTTGTTTTATTTGACTTTCTTCCTCTGTGCAATTAGCAGGATATCTGTAAGTCCCGATTAAATCGGTACCTCGTAATCTGCTGTAAGGATTGCTATGTTTTACTTCATTTCGATAAAAGATAGATATCCCTTTTTTGTACAGAATGTCACTAAAATGAGAAATAGTTCTGTATTTTGGAATTTCTCTTCTTCATTTTAAATGTTCCACTTCGTAAGCTGTTGTGCCACGCCTCAGAACATCCGATATGGTGGCATTTTGGTAAAGTCTATTCATATTTTCAGATTGCTTCTTCCATTATCACCCTTCAAAGTATAGTGGCAGTTCGTTGTTATTGATAATTAAAGTTCTCTTTTCAATAGTCAATATTAGGTTATTCTCTCTTGTAATGTTGAGGCCAAATATTCTCCGCGCAAGAAAATGGTATGAAATCACATATTCTAAATACGCAATAATTTTTTTAGTTAACTAATTGGGTATCTTTCTGAAATGTTGAGCTTCTTTTGAATACTCTTATTAAGACCGGAGGCAGTTTTAATGGTCCATTAGGTTTGAACGAGGTTTACTATGAGATTTTTAAGGGCATGTGAATCCTTAGACGGAAAATTTCAGTGAACTGTTGTCTATCGAGAATTTTTGTTTGGGCCTTATTTCGCTTTTTTGAAAAAGGGAAGCATAGGGCAAGTTCCGTGTCACACATCGTGTGGGCTCCGTTGATTGCTTTGGCCAAAAAGTTCGTTGGTACGGTTCAAAAATTTCTTTATTTGTCACAATTATTTACTGATATAATTATTACTAGTATTATTGTTATTACAGAAAACAGGCTAGTTAACTAAAGTATAATAACATATTTTACTGTGGGAATTCCGCTTCTCGTTTGTTAAGCAAAGGTGTCCTGTTATGATGTCCTCGTTGGCGTATTTTGGTGGTTGTTTCCTCAGATATTTTCCCAAAGAATTTTATTTCTTTCTTCTTTTAATATTTCACAGCACAGTCTTCGGTTGTTGAAATTTTCATCTTGCATTTTTTATTGCTTTTTTAACGCTAGTTTTTTTAGGTTTAGTTGCCAATTTGATTCACGGCACAGCCATATTGTTCATATGATTTTTCTTCTTTCTTTTATTATTGCAAATGTCTTAGTGAGTCTTAGAACTTTATTTTAAAACTGCCTTTATAATAAAAATACTCAAGCTATAGTAAGAATTAAAAATGATTGATGCTTAGCTATTATGCTGTTTTAGCCATACGGATGGAATCATTGTTCTATTTGGAGTGTTTCGCTGCCTTGCCAGAACGGGCATGGGATAATATTCTGATTTCAATGTTTGTTGGCAGCAATGTTACTGAGATATGGCTCCTTATATACACGAGGTGGCGGAATAACTTACGTTACTTCCCTCACCTTAGGAGTAAAAAGGCTATGGTTTTTATATTGCTGTTTGGATATAGTTTGTAATGGTTGTTGCTGCATTCAATATTCGATTACTTCTGCATTGTATGTGTGGTTTTTTAGTTTTGATAATCATTACACAAATGGATTTCTAGATACATATTTATTTATATTGTTTTATATGTTATATAATTAGAAATACGATTACAAATTAGATTACACAGGGGACAAATTGAACTTTTTTGTGTTGGATTTGATTTTGTGTTAATCTTTATTATTCTTTTTCATTTATTCATCGATTGTACGCACCTCTAATTGATTGGTTACTTATTTTATCTAACTATCACACAACCCTCGTCCAGCCTATCATTCCTCTGCTGCCGTAGATACGCCACTCGCTTCATATTCTGATCGTTGCAAGATTTCTGCTCAGCATGATGTGGAGTAACTCTGGTCGGATGTTGAAGGCTGGAATTGTGAATTTCATGGAGGATGGTACGGTGCTCTAGTCGAGACTTTAGGGAATATAGTTGAGAGACAGTGGTTTGGTGGTGAATGTTGTTAACTCCTGAAATGTCAAGTGCTCCCGCTGATTAGTAAGAGCGGAGGTTCGTAAAGGCTATTGTTACGATTATTTTCTGTTACAGCCACAGACATTGCCATTGCGCGGAACTAATTTTACATTTGCTGTCCCACCAATTTTTTTACTTCTTCTGATTGATTTAATTTTGGAAGTTCATTATTGCACACTATCTTTCTTTTCTTCCTTTTCGTTCTCACCCGTCTATATTATTACTGAGATAAGTGCTCACGCATTTACTATTAACTGAGATGGCAGTTCCAAGGCTAGTACCAGACTTGGTTTTCGAATTATTAAATTTAAATGTCTCGATTGTTGTTATTTCTCACGTGTAAAGCATTTCAGTGTTTAAGGTTATAATACTTTTTCGATATTGTATTTTGTGTTGAACATGTGGAAGTAAGGCGGGCCAAGCCTTTTAGGCAGTTATGATTTAATACTTAGATTTCGAAAACTTAATCCGTTAATTTTACAAAGCATTTGATCTTATTAAGAATGTTCCATTTTGGTATTTAACATCTCATATTTTACAAAAATTTTGATTTTATAATTGTGTTATTTTTTTTAATTGGTTATTTAAAATTAATTGTTTATACATTGTTTTTCAAGTTTTTAGGATTACTATTACATAGCTTATAAATTTGCCGTTACAGTAATTTTAATATCTGAAAATGATATGCTTTCTTCAAAAGATTTACAAATGAGTAATATTTATCGGATGTCAAAATTCTTTTCAATTTTCTAACAAGTGTTTCAATTTTAGATCTTTGTACTGAATTGCGGAGTTAAAATGTTCTTAATTTTTCCTTATTCATGGATTTTTATATTTTTCATTTAGAACAATGGGAGTTTTGTAACATTTCACTTCACGATTTAGAATTTTGTTATTTGTAAGCGTACATTTGTTAATTTGTTACAGAAATTTTTCGTTAATTATTATTTAATTATTGTGTTTTTTCTAATTTACGTATTTTACTTTATCGGCTCAAAATTTTTTTTAATAATCGTTGTCCGGAACTTCGGCAAATCCACTTCCAAACTGGTGCCGATCTCCGTTTATTGCTCTAGGCGTGTCTCTTAACTAAGGTAAGTTCTGTGATTAGGGTTGTATGTATTGGATGTCTTCTAGGAGAAAGGAATAAGAGGGATGGTGAGGATGGTATGACATTTTCTGGTTCTTGTTGAGAGGAGACTACATGGCTATGCGAGCACCCCAGTTCTAGCTTAATCGGTCATAGCACCGATAAGCCTCCTTAAATCATTAAGATGTGAGGCACCTTCTTCTCCCACCTTTAGTTCATTCAACATAGTTCACCCCTTACCTCTTGCTTGTTCTAAAATATGAGGATTCTTCTGGTACTAATTTTCTATTAAATTCTTCCTTATAAAGTTGAAACAAATCTGTATATCGTTTTCCTCTCACTTCAATCGATTATTTCGAGTTTCTATGCTACCACTGAGGGACTCATCATCAAAGAAAATCGCCAGTAAAGGGACTTCCAAAGACCTGGAAAGACATTTTCTTTTAATGAACTGGTCTTTATGAAGGATTTTATTTCGATTATCTAAATTATATTTTTTATCATACAATTTTTGTTTTTGTTTGAATTTCTTTTCTTTAGTTTCTGTTTTTATGGGCGGGATGTTTATGTTTTTCCAAATTCGATTAATAATCCTCGTCTTTTGCTAATCCTTGTTCCTGGTAATCTACATATTTTCTTTTGTTTTTTTTCAGATCTACTTTATAAATCCTTTTATTTCAATATCTTTATTATAAAAATTTAATTATTGGTTTATGTCTCGTGCACTTGTATTATTATATGCTTTGTATGCTTGTTAAGGGCAAACATATTGTACCGAGTATTGTCATTATTTATCATCTCTTTAACTTTTGAATTCCTAATGTTTTCGTGAGTATTCTCCATTCTCTATTTCCTATTTTATCCTCTTTCTTAGGGACTATCCATATAGGAGAATTATAAGGTGATGAGCTATGTCTTATAATTCCTTGTTGAAGCATTTCTGACATTTGTCTATCTACTTCTTTATAATGTATTGATGGGTATCTATATGATTTAGTGTAAACGGGTCCTTTATCTCCTGTCTTAATTTTATGTTTCACTTCATTTGTAAAGCTGAGGTCATCTCCAGGATCATAAAATGCCTTTTCATACTTATTAATCAATTTCTTTAATTCAAGTTTCTCTTCCGGGTTTAAATGATCTGTACGAAATTGGTCTGTTATTCCCTATACGTTGAGATTATATAATTCTGTCAATCCATCAATTGGATTAAGTTCTGTCTCATTATCTCCCTCAAAGTACATTTTATACCTTTGAGTATTAATTATTATTTCCCGTTTTTCGTAATCAATTTTGGAGTTATTTTCTCTTAATGTTTGGTTTCCTAAATTCCGTCAAAAAATCTGTGGAATTTACATAGTCTGAATGTCGTGTGTGTCTTTAAATTAATTTGTATCGTACCTTTAGGAAAGTACGCATTCCGATTAGTCTTAATGACACCTGTTGCCGTCTGTATAATTATAGTAGGATATATATTCTTTATATATACTGGGGTGGACAATGGTTTTCGCCATAATAAAATTTTCTGTCGAACCGGTATCTAATTGCAAAATAGGGAGTTAGTTTCCCAGAGATATGGTGTTCTTCGTCTGAACAACCGAACATTTCGACTTAAATCACATTCACTTGTATTATTATTCCTCATAGTAATCATATTCATTGGACACATTACAATTATTACTGTCACTTCTATTATAATAATAATTATCATTATTTTTCTTACCAAATCCTTTTTGTTGGTGATGTGTTTGATATCTTGTTTGTTTGGGTCCACATCCATTGGCTCTGGCTTCTTGTATTGGCTGGTCTGAAGGTTGTGTGTTTTGAAGTTCTGTTTTAATTGTTGTGTTTTGAAATTGTGCTGTTGTTGTGTGTATAAATGGTTGTTTTGTTGGTTTAGTTTTCTCTTGGTTAAGGAATCCTGCTGAGCTTAATTCGAACAAAGGCTCTTCCTAGTTTAGGTTTTAAGAACATAACACTGTCCTCTATGAATGGGAAGACGGTTAGTAAACGTTTGTAAGGCGATTTGGATGTTGCTACTAACTTCATTTATTCTATTTTCTTGGCCACATTTTTGATTTAAAATTGCTAACTTGTGTTGGATGAAATTGTAGAAATATATTTCTGCTCCTTTGAATTGGGCTCCTCTCAATTCTTAATAGAGTTGTTTACCGTTGAAAATCCACCAAAATTTGTGTTTAGCATGCTTTAATGTCTGTCCATACTGTTTAAGTGGGATGGATCTCATAGCTCTTCTTGCTTTTCCTGTCAGCTTTGACTTCACAATATTCATGCACATTTCTTTGTGCTGTTTCATTATATAACATTAATGTAGGGATATATATCATCTACATTCGTTATGAAGCGAAGTTAAATCCTTTTTTCCATCGAACTTCTTAACTTCTCAATGTATGTTAAGGGATTGATGTCTAGGTTCTATAGGCCAGCGTTATTGCTGCTGCTCAAGGCTGCATTGCCTGCACTGTACTGGAGATTCCATTTTACTGATCACTATTTTTATATTCTTTGACACAATTTTAAATTTTATTCACTGTATCTCCTTTTACACAAGGTTAAGTTTTTTATTGTTAATTATTTTCATTTTCTTTATATCTTTACATAGATTTTTATTTTATTCTTTTACAACAGAAAAAAAAATTAGTTTGTTTTTATCCTTTTTCACAGGATTTTTTTATTTTTTTCTTCCATTACAGAACAAAATCTTTTAATTTGTTGAGAAGACATTTCACGGTTACCAATACGAATTGGTATCCTTACGACTGCGCCAATTTTAATCCTCGAGTGTTTAATTGAGTTTTTAAAAAAAGATCAAGGAGATAAAAATCTCCCTTTTACTTTATCTTTTTTTTATGAGGCTTTGCTGCTCCCTTTTAGTTTCACCGACAAATGGTCTACTTTCCAAAGAGCTCAACCCGAAATGAGCTGACCAATAAAACACGTTTGCCGTCGTTTGATATCTGAGCAAGAATTTTATGCTGATATGCAACAAATATAAACAATAATTAGATGGAGACAAAGAATGATCTAATGATCATTCTTTGTGATTAAAAAAAATGAATTTCACAATTTAATTTAATTTAATGTTTAGATTATCATCTGCATCGGTGCAATAAATTTTTAATTATTATGTGTTTCCGGAACTAGAAATTTTGTAGGGGGTTTCTTTCGTACTTTAAAGTTTTGCATTTTTCACAGTTATTGGGGGTTTTGGTAATTTTGTCTTTCATATCTAAGAAATAATATCTCCTTTTGAAGTGTAAAAGGGTCTCATTTATTCCTCTATGATTCGACTGTTCGTGATAGTCACGAATTATTTCTTCCTGCCTCTCATCGGTGGTTATATCTTCAAGAATCTCAGTACACCTAATGAGGCGGAAGGTTTAAGCTTGGGAGAAATATTTGTAGTATGTCGATTGTACTATGGGAAATATTCTATCATTTGTATAAATTGCCGTTTGTTTATTTGGGGAAAAGTATCCATTAAATATTTCTAGCATTATCTCTTCTCTTTCTCTACGCAGAATTCTCCTTTGTCTATTTCTAAAAATATTCTCTACGGTCATGGGAGAACCTGTTTGGTTCTCTTCAAAGATTACTTGTAAATTGAATTCGATTAAAATTTCTCCGAGATCTGAATACCATCATCTACATTTTCCTCCGCACTATGAATTGTGCCTGTGTTGTTGAAAAGTTTGGAGTTTGGTTCCTTTAAATTCTTCACCCAAGTGAGGGGTCTATGGTCCGTAAGAATTTTGAATTTCCTTCCAAAAAGGTAAGGGCGGAAGTATTTCACAGCCCAAATGATTGCAAGGAGTTCCTTTTCGATTGTCGAATAATTACATTCACTTTGCGAGAGGGTGCGACTAGCAAAACAAATCGGCTTGTCCCTACCTATGTTGCCCTGTGACAGAACTGTTCCTAATGCAATATTGCTAGCGTTCATCGTGAGAATGAATGGTTTCGTAAAGTCCGGATGTTGAAGAATAGGATCGCTCATTAACAAATTTTTGCACGTCTCGAAAGCTTCTATATCCATGTCTTTAATAAATTCGTGATAGTATTTTAAAGTTTGTTTCCCTAAGTTTCGTGAATACCTGTGTTATAAGGTATGTAAAAATCCTGTATCCCTCCAAAAATCTTAATTTTGCATTTTTCTCCGATAGGTGTTACCCCATGGATGGACTTCACTGCAAAAGTATTTTGAATCGGTTTTATTCCCTTAAGTTCCGGTAGGGGTTTGATGTAGCTCCTTGAAGCTCCCGTGTCGACAAGGAGTTTTATTTCCTTTCCTCCTATTGACCTTGAAATCCAGGGCAGGAGGAACCTAACTCTAACAAAATCAACTCATCATATTCTATGTCAACTACAGCCTGTTCTGCCTCTTCTTCATACGGCACCTCATATGGAATTTCGTCTGTTGGATGGTCTTCGTCATTAAGATGATTCACCCGTTGTATTTTCGGTCCCGTAAATCGATCTGAGTTTGCCGCACGCTTTGGATTATTCCCTTGTCGCTTGTCATGACTAGGGAAATTGGTCGTTTGTCTGAATTGTGACAGAGAAGGGTCTACTTCCATAGGTTCCACACGTCTTCTGTCACTGGTGTGTGTGCTTTGAATTTTAGGTAGTTCACTGACTGAATTTACTTGTAAATTGAATTCGATTAAAGTTTCTAAACAAATAGACGAATTCTGGGCTAAACCCATCTTCCTGTTAGAGGAATTATCGTTAGCCTTGCAAAAGCTTAGCGCTCACTATTGGCATCTGCTTCTTGTGCCAGAGGCAACGCTGATGGAAGGTCGAATGATCTTGAAGCAAAGAGGATATCACAATGGGGGTTCCTTAACCCAGATATGAATACACTAAAGGCATCGGCCCTGTATTTATCATTTAATGTGTCAGCGAAGTTATTTTTCATATGACATTATTGTCATGTTTGTCAGTACGGTCCATGTCTTTTCCACTTCATCGTAGAATTGTAGCAAAGACATTGAGCCCTGTCTCAATGTCGACATTTCCTGTTCAATGAGATATATTGGACGTTTATCAGAACAACTATAATCCAGTCTGGCTATAATTGCCTTAAAATTTAACACTGTGCTAAGTGATGAGAGTACCGCATCAGCGGCGCCTCGAATTTTGTTCCTCAAATTACTACCGCCTGATAGTGGCGTTCTCTTCCATCGTACAAGGCGAATAATTCATACGCATTATGCGCAGACTCACGCCAAGACACGTACGTGCCCGGATGGCCATAAAATTCCAGAAGGGATTTAATCGCATCCAGAGCAATGACGTACGGAATCCAAGGATCTATTCACAGTGGCACTCTGTGATGACCGCATAACTTGATACCTTGTAGACTTTCGAAAGTTATGTTATTTTGAACTATTTCTTTGTACGTTAAAATATTTTTACTTAATATTCCTAGCCTTGATGTCAACAGAACTTCTTCTTCATTTTGTAAGATTTTCTCTAAATGTGTTAATTGGTATTTTAAATGATCTTTCTCTATGGTACTGGAATTAATTTCATGTTTGTTTAAAGTTCTGGATGCGAAAGCAATTGGTCCATTATTTTGTGACAATGTAGCTCCTAGAGCGAAATTGCTTGCATCAGTGGTAAGAATAAATGACTTAGAAAATTCCGGATATCTTAAAATCATATCTGAATATTTTTTAATTTATTAAACGAATGCTTATAGTCTTCGTCTGTAACATCAATTACGGCATTTAGCTTAAGTCTCATTAGTAGTTTAGCAATTTTCGCGTAATCGGGAATGAATTTCCTATAGTACCCACTAAGTCCTGGGAAACTTTGAATTTGTTTAACATTTTCTGGAATGGGAAATTCTTTAATACATGTTACATTGTCTGGATTAGGTCTAATACTCCTTTTTTCAGGAAATCGCATTTATTCAGGGAAACTTTCAAATTTGCCTCCCTCTTTAAAACATTAAAGATTTTAGTTAGATTTTCAATGTGCTCCTGAAGAGAAGTACTGAAAACTGAGATGTCATCCATGTAGATAACACAAATCTTGTTGACATATTCTCTGAGCACATTATTCATGTGTTCAGAGAATATGTCCATCTCGTGATTGCCTCCATCTAAGGATTTCGGCCATTCTTGCCTATAAGTTGTTGATTGTTGAGTTGTTGCATGTTCGGTGTGGGTTTTCTGCCGCTTGTTTTTAATAGGCCAGCTTTGCTAATTTCGTGCATTTGGCTTCAGGCGTAGAAGTTCGGGAGCTCCTTTAGAAAATTTCGTTTTTTATCAATTCGTTTTTATCTAGAGTTTTGTGTCCATTTCCCTCTTTATAACGTGCTATTTCCTTTTGCGATTTTGTCAGTAATTTCATTTTCGTAGGAACATGTGAACAATCACTGTATGGCATGTTGTTGCCAGAAGGTCATATGGTCGTTTTATCCTTCCACCCAAAACTTCAGTAAACTCCTCGTATATTTCTATATTACTTTCGACCACGGTACGCGTTGATAGGTGCAATTTGTTGGTAAAATGATGAGGTTTCACTAAATAGGAAAACATATATAATAATGAACTGAAAGTACATACTTGTAGTGCTTAACAATTATGTTTTCAAATAAACAATGTTGACATTTATATCATTGATGTCATTTTTTTCTGGTGAACACACTTAAATAATCGAATACAATGAGTTGAAACAAAGTGAAAGAGGAATATTTTCCAAAGATGTTTAACATTTTTAAGGCGTACGACGTCCAAATTATGCCCTGTTCCTGTATATCGAACGGAAACCCATTCGAAAGAAAGGTAGTCACTCGAATTCGAATGAATTTGAGTTTTTATATTTATAGAAGTTCGTTTCGGTTGTATGAGAAGACATTGAATATCAAAAATGAGTATTTTCAAATTTTTGGCCTGAGAATTCATTCAAATGTTAACAATGTTTTTACTTTTTTCTTGACACTTATTGTATATGTTCGTTTATTGCTCGACAACAAAATATGAAGTGACTTGCCTTTCGAAATAGAAGAAAAAAAAATCAATTGTCTTTCGTTTGGAATACGAAAGAAAGCTTTCGTTCGATATACAGGAACAGGCCATTAGTATTGAAAAATGTTAACATCTTTGACAAGTTGACGTTAGATGTTAAATGTGTGTAGTGTAAAAAAGCTATTAGCTTATCTAAAATATCGTCAATGAGTGGGATAGGAAATTTATCATCTTTTGTTATGGAATTTAGCATGCGGTAATCACTTACGATTCTCCATTCCTTATTGCCCTCCTTGCTCTCTTTTTTTGGGACAATTCCAATGGGAGCATTATAAAGAGATGTACTGTTTCGTTATGATTCTTTAGTCTAACATTTCGGCAATTTGTTTATTGACTTCTTCTCTGTGAATAGCAGGATATCTGTAAGTCCACGAATAAATCGGACCTGTATCTGCTGTAAGGATGCTATGTTTTACTTCATTCGTAAAAGATAGATCATCCCTTTTTTGTAGAAAATGTCACTAAACTGAGAAATTAGTTCTTGTATTTGGAATTTCTCTTCTTCATTTAAATGTTCCATTCGTAACTGTTGTGCCACGCCTAGAACATCGATATGGTGCATTTCTGGTAAGTCTATTCATATTTCAGATTCTTCTTCATTATCCCCTTCAAAGTATAGTGGCAGTTCTTGATTATTGATAATTAAAGTTCTCTTTTCATAGTCAATATTAGAGTTATTCTCTCTTAGTAATGTTGAGCCAAATATTCCCGAAAAAATGGATGAAAATCAAATATTCTAAATACGCAATAATTTTTTTAAGTAACTAATTGGGTATCTTTCTGAATGTGAGCTTCTTTTGATACTCTTATTAGACCGGAGGCAGTTCTAATGGTCATAGGGTTTGAACGAGTTACTATGAGATTTTTAGGGCAATGTGATCCCTTAGGGAAATTTTCAGTCGAACCTGTGTCTATGAGAATTCTTGTTGCCTTATTTCCTTTTTTGAAAAGAACATAGGGAAGTCCTGTCACACATCGTGTTGGCGTCCGTTGATGCTGTTGGCCAAAAAGTTCGTTGGTAACGGTTCAAAAATTTCTTTATTTGTCAACAATTATTACTGTATAATTTTATCTAGTATTATTGTTATTACAGAAATACAGGCTGTTATAAAGTAAAATAACATATTTTTACTGTGGGAATCCGCTCTCCGTTTGTAACAAGGTGTCCTGTTATGAATGTCGCTCGTTGGCTGTATTTTGGTGTTGTTTCCTCAAGATATTTTCCCTAAAAGAATTTTATTTCTTTGCTCTCTTTTAATATTTCCACAGCACGTCAATTTCGGTTGTTGAAATTTTCCTATTGATTTTTTATTGGCTTTTTTAAGCTGTTTTTTAGTGTTTAGTTGGCCAATTGAATTCACGCACAAGCATATTGTTCTATGAATTTTTCTCTTTGCTTTTATATTGGCATATGTTATAGTGAGTTTCAGAACTTTATTTAAAACTGCTTTAATAATAAAAAATACTCAAGCTTAGTAAGAATAATAAAATGATGATGCTTGCTATTTATGCTTTTTAGCCAATACGGATGGATCATATGTTCTATTTGGAGTGTTTGCTGCCTGCCAGAACGGGAATGGATATATTCTGATTCAATGTTTGTTTGGAGCAATGTGCTGAGATGCTCCTTATTATACAGGGTGGCGGAATAATTACGTTGCTTCCCTCACCCTTAGGAGTAAAAGCTATGGTTTTTATATTGGCTGTTGGATATAGTTTTTGTAATGGTTGTTGGGCTGCATTCAATATTCGTACTCTGGGCATTTGATGTGGTTTTTTTTAGTTTCTGATAATATTAATTCACAAATGGATTTCTAGATACATATTTTTTATATGTTGTTTTATATTGTATATAATTTAGAAATACGATTACAATTGATTACACAGGTGGAACAAAATTTGAACTTTTTTGTGTTGATTTGATTCTTGTGTTAATCTTTAATTATTCTTTTTCTTTTATATTATCCGATTGCTACGCACCTCTAATGATATGAGTTTTACTTATTTAATCTAACTATCACAAAACCCTCGTCCAGCTTATCATCCTTCTGCTGCCGTGAGATCACGCCACTCGTTCATATTCTGATCGTTTGCAGATTTCTGTCAGCTAATGGTGTGGAGTAATTTCCCCTGTGGTCCGGTGTTGAAGGGCTGAATGTGTGAATTCATGGGAATGGTAGGTGTCTACGTCGAACTTTTAGGAAATAGTTGAGAGGACAGTGGTTTTTTGTAGGGTGAATGTTGTTACTCTGAAATGTCAAGTGTCCCGCTTGATTAGAGAGCGGAAGGTTCGTAAAGGCTATTGTTACGATTTATTAATTTTCTAATGCCACAGACATTGTCTTGCGCGGAAACTAATTTTAATTTTGCTGTTCCCACCAATGTTTTTTTTATTTATTTTCTCTGTTTAATTTTGGAAGTTCATTTTGACCAACTATCCTTTCTGTTTCTTCCTTTTCGTTCTCACCGTTATATTATTACTGAGAATAAGTCTCACCGCATACTATTCACTGAGATGAGTTGCCAGCTAGTAACCAGACTGGGTTTCGAATTTAAATTTAAATGTCTCGATGTTGTTATTTCTCAGGTTGTAAGGTAATTTCAGTAGTTTGAAAGGTATAATTACTTTCTTCGATATTGTTATGTGTTGAAACATGTGGAAAGTAAGGCGGGCCAAGCCTTTGGCAGTATGATTTAATACATTAGATTCGAAAACTAAATCGGTTAATTTTACAAAGACATTTGTTGTCTTATTAAGAATGTTCGCATTTTGGTATTAAATCTCATTATTTTTACAAAAAATTTGATTTTATAATTGTGTTATTTTTTTTTAATTGGTTTTTAAAATTAATTGTTTATAATTGTTTTTCAAAGTTTTAGGGATTACTATACATAAGCTTATAATTTGCCGTTACATGTAATTTTAATATCTGAAAATTGAATGCTTTCTTCAAAGATTTACAAATGGAATATTATCGGGTCAAAAATCATTTTCAAAATTTTTAACAAGTGTTTCAAAATTTTAGACTTTGATACTGATTGCGGAGTTAAATGAATTCTTTAATTTTTTCCTTATTCAATGGATTTTATATTTTTTCATTTAGAACAATGGGAGTTTTGTAACATTTCAACTAGCGATTTTAGAATTTTGTTATTTGTTAAGCGTACATTGTTTATTTTGTTACAGAAATTTTTCGTTAATTATTATTTAATTATTGTGTTTTTCTATTACGTTTTTACTTTATCGCTAAAATTTTAATGCATCGTTGTCCGGTACTTCGGCAAATCCACTTCCAAACGGTGTCCGATCTCGTTTATTGCTCTAGGGTGTCTCTTAACTAAAGGTAAGTCTGTGATTAGAGGTTGTATGTATTTGGATTCTTCTAGAGAGAAAGGAATAAGAGGGGGATGGGAAGGATGGTAATGACATTTTCTGGTTTCTTGTTTGATGGGGACATACATGCTTGGCCCCAGTCGTAAATCTCACATAGCACTGTCACTTCTAGTCGTGCTCAGCTATAAATCATTAAGATGTCGCAGGCACTGCTTCCTTCTCACCTCTAGTTGCATTCAACATAGTTCACACTTTTCTACCAATATTGCGTTGTTTCGTAAATAAATTTCTATCTGTACAACTTTATCATAATTCTTCTTATAAAGTTGAACAATTGTATATCCGTTTCCTGCTCATTCGAATCGATTATTTCGGAGTTTTCTATGCATACCCAACTGAGGGACTCATCATCCAAGAAAATCGCCAGTAAGGACTTCCAAAGACCTGGAAAGACATTTTCTTTTAATGAACTGGTCTTTATGAAGGATTTTATTTCGATTATCTAATTATATTTTTTATCCATCAATTATTGTCTTTGTTTGAATTTCTTTTTCTTTAGTTTCTGTTTTTATGGGGATGTTATGTTTTTCCAAATTCGGATTAATAATCCTCGTCTTTTCTATCCTTGTTCCTGTAATGCTACATTTTTTCTTTTGTTTTTTTTCAATCTCTTTATAAATTCTTTTATTTCAATATCTTTATTATAAAAATTTAATCTATTGGTTATGTCTCGTATGGCTTGTATTATTATATGCTTGTAATGCTTGTTAAGGCAAATCATAATTGTACGCGATGTCATTATTTTCATCTCTAACTTTTAGAATTCTAATGTTTTCGGTTGAGTATTCTCCAATTCCCTATTTATCTCTTTCCTTAGGGATATCCATATATGGAGAATTTATAAGGTGCATGAAGCTATGTCTTATAATTCCTTGTTGAAGCATTTCTGACATTTGTCTATCTACTTCTTTAGAATGTATTGATGGGTATCTATATGATTTAGTGTAAACGGGTCCTTTATCTGCTGTCTTAATTTTATGTTTCACTTCATTTGTAAAGCTGAGGTCATCTCCAGGATGATAAAATGCCTTTTCATACTTATTAATCTTTATTTCAAGTTTAATTCAAGTTTCTCTTCCGGGTTTAAATGATCTGACGTAAATTGGTCTGTTATCCCCAATACGTTGAGATATATTAATTCTGTCAATCTCAATTGATTAAGTTCTGTCTCATTATCCCCTCAAAGTACATTTTATACTTGAGTATTATTATTATTTTTCCGTTTTTTCGTAATCAATTTGGAGTTTATTTTTTCTTTATTGTTGAGTTTCCTAAAATTACCGTCAAAAAAATTCTGTGGAATTTAACATAGTCTGAATGTCGTGTGTGTCTTTAAATTAATTTGTATTCGTACCTTTAGGAAAAAGTACGCATTCCGCGATTAGTCTTAATGAACCTGTTTGCCTCTAATAGATATAATTTACGTAATAGATATTATTCTTTAATATACTGGGGTGGACAATGGTTTTCGCATAATTAAGAAATTCTGTCGAACCGGCATCTAAGCAATCAATATAGGGAAGTCCCGGTGGTTTCTTACCGTCTGAACAACCGAACTTTTACGAGCTTAAATCACATTCACTTGTATTATTATTCCTCATAGTATCATATTTCATATGGACACATTACAATTATTACTGTCACTTCTATGTATAATAATTAATTATCATTATTTTTCTTACAAATCCGTTTTTGTTGGTTGATGTGTTTGATATCTTGTTGTTTGTTTTGTGCACACAATCCATTGGCTCTGGCTTTCTGTATTGGCGTCTGAAGGGTTGTTTTACTGTTTAATATGATGTAAGTTTGATTGTTGCTGTTGTTTGTGGTATATGGGAATGCTGTGTTGAGTTTTTTTTTCTTCATTGGTTAAGAATACCCTGGCCTGAGCTTAATTCGAAACAAAGCTCTTCCCGTAGTGTTAGGTTTTAAGACACATAAACACTGTCGCTCATATGATGGGAAGAGAGGTAGTAAACGTTTGTAAGGCGAATTTGGATTGTTGCTCAACAACTTCATTTATTCTATTTTCTTGGCCAGCATTTTTTGATTTAAATAATTTGCTAACTTGGTGTTGGATGAAATTGTAGAAATATATTCTGGCTCCGTTTGAAATGGGCTCTCTCAATTCTTAATAGAGCTTGTTCTAACCGTTTTGAAAATCCCAAAATTTTGTGTTAGCATGCTTTAATGTCTGTCCATACTGTTAAGTGGGATGGATCTTCATAGCTCTTCTTGCTTTTCCTGTCAGCTTTGACTTCACAATATTCATGTGCACATTTCTTTGTGGCTGTTCATTATATAACATTAATGTAGGGATATATATCATCTAACATTCGTTATGAAGGAAGTTAAATCTTCCTTTTTTCCATCGAACTCTCTTAACTTCTCAATGTATGTTAAGGGATTGATGTCTAGGGTTTCTTAGGCCAGCGTTATTTGCTGCTGCTCCAAGGCTGCATTGCCTGCATGTACTGGAGGATTCATTTTCTGATCACTATTTTTATATTCTTTGACACAATTTTAAATATTTATTCACTGTATCTCCTTTTACACAAGTGTTAAGTTTTTTATGTTAATTATTTTCTATTTTCTGTATATCTTTACATAAGATTGTTCTTATTTTATTCTTTTACAACAAGAAAAAAAAATTAGTTTGTTTTTATCCTTTTTCACAGGATTATTTTATTTTTTTCTTCCATTACAGAACAAAATCTTTTAATTTGTTGAGAAGACATTTCACGGTACAATACGAATTGGTATCCTACCGACTGCGCCAATTTTAATCCTCGATGTTTAATTGAGTTTTTTAAAAAAGATCAAGGAGAATAAAAATCTCCCTTTTAATCTTTTTTTATGGAGCTTTTGCTCTCTTTTAGTTTCACCGATAAATGGTCCTAACTTTCTCAAAGAGCTCAACCCCGAATGAGCTGACCAAATAAAACACGTTTGCGTCGTTTGATAATCTGATCAAGACTAAAGTTTATTCATTATTGTAAAACTATATATACTTAACAATCAGAAATATGATTATATCTTAAGATTGAAACCTGTGAAAAAAAAATAATATTAACAATTATAAGATCTTTACTCTGTCAAAAATTACTTACAAGTGCGCCGCCGGATGGTCGTCCATATTTCTGGCCTTTTTTGTAAGATTTTCGAAGTGGATTCATAGTTTTTGATTCAATCGTTCTTAATTTAAAAAACATTTTCTCCAATAAATGTAAAATTCTTCTCTTGTGATATTTATGCTACGCAAAAGCTTAACTGATATCTCAGCATCTGTTCGGGTCTATTTTGGTTATAATAAAAATATAACAAATTTTAAAGAAGATCTTAATCACGTACATACCGAAAATATAATTTCTTTTGTAGACGATTGAGTTTTAAAATCTTTGACTGGTTTTATTGTGGCGTCTCAAATTGTGAATTTTGTTATACAACTTCCCCCTCTTTTCGGTGGTGTAATAGCTCTAAAAATAAATTTTAGTTCATATTTAGACATCTTAGACCATAACAATGATATCAAAATTACTTACAATTGTTCGAAGGAAATATAGGAACATATTTGTTTTTCTATGACTGAGCAATCAGAACAACAATTTATAAAACTTACCATAGTTTATATTCTATATAAATTCATTTCCATTAATTAAGAATTATTTCACAAGCGCGTCTATAATTTTTCGATTGTTCACCAAAAACTAAAACTAACCAGTTTGCCTACAATTATACATACGATGATAACGGCACTTTTTGTGTGTGTTTCTTGCTCTCGCATATATTGCTTTTCTCTTTTTCAAACACTATTTGTATGTATGGAACACAGATGTGGCTGAACAAGCAATACACATACTTATACATACATACATATATTGGGACCGTTGTTATATATTTATTTCAACAATGTTATTGTTGAACGAACACTATCTCTTGTTAAATTGCTGCTTGGTTTTACTGTTAAATCAACAATTATTAATGTTAGGTCAACAATTTATGTAGTTAACTCTTCGTATTTTATATTAACATTTGTTTTTATTGGAAGGTGATATCAAAAATTTTTATAAACAGTAACAAATGTTTTTGTTGAGCCGAATTGTTAGATAGAAAATGAATAATGATTCATATGAACAAATGGTTTTCATTTTTTCTATAAAAATCTATTGTTGAAATCGTTTGTTAATTTTGAAGAAATCAACAAATCCTTGTTTTGGGGAGGTAACAATTTAGTCAATTAACATAAATTGTTGAAAATTGTAACGTATTTTAGTCATATCCAACAAATATTTAGTGTTGAATCAACAAATTTCATTGTTAAACACACGCCAAAATATGTCGACAAGAATTTTATTACTTAAAATCTGACGTAATTTTTTTGTGTATGAAAACGCTCTATATCTGAATTACCTGTATGGTCTATGAGTATTCTCCATTCCTCATTTTTCCTCTTTCTTAAGGGACTATCCATATAGGCAGAATTATAAGGTGATTGAGTAGTCTTATTAATTCTTGTTGAAGCATTTTCTCTGTCATTTGTCTATCTACTTCTTTTAATGTATTGATGGGTATCTATATGATTTAGTGTAAACGGGTCCTTTATCTCCTGTCTTAATTTTATGTTTCACTTCATTTGTAAAGCTGAGGTCATCTCCAGGATCATAAAATGCCTTTTCATACTTATTAATCAATTTCTTTAATTCAAGTTTCTCTTCCGGGTTTAAATGATCTGTACGTAATTGGTCTGTTATCCCCAATACGTTGAGATTATATAATTCTGTCAATCCATCAATTGGATTAAGTTCTGTCTCATTATCTCCCTCAAAGTACATTTTATACCTTTGAGTTATAATTATTATTTCCCGTTTTTCGTAATCAATTTTGGAAGTTATTTTCTCTTAATGTTTGGTTCCTTGATATCCTGTAATTCCGTTAAAAAATCTGTGGAATTTACATAGTCTGAATGTCGTGTGTGTCTTTAAATTAATTTGTATCGTACCTTTAGGAAAGTATGCATTCCGATTAGTCTTAATGACACCTGCTGCCGTCTGTATAATCATAGGAGGATATATATTCTTTATATACTGGGGTGGACAATGGTTTTCGCATAATAAATTTTCTGTCGAACCGGTATCTATTAAAAGTAGAGTTTTTCTTAGTTTTCCTCTAAGTAAGATATAGGTGGTTCTTCCGTCTGAACAAACCGAAAATTTTCCGACTTAATCACATTCATTGTATTATATTCCTCATAGTAGTCATATTCATTGGACACATTAAAATTATTACTGTCACTTCTATTATAATAATAATTATCATTATTTTTCTTACCAAATCCTTTTTGTTGGTGATGTGTTTGATATCTTGTTTGTTGGGATGTGTCCACATCCATTGGCTCTGGCTTCTGTATTGGGTCTGAAGGGTTGTTGTTGCTGTGGTTTGAAGGGTTGTTGCTGTTGGGGTCTGAAGGGTTGTTGCTGTTTTAATTGTTGTTGTTTGAATTGTGCTGTTGTTGTGGTATAAATGGTTGTTGTGTTGGTTTAGTTTTCTCTTGGTTAAGGAATCCTGCTGAGCTTAATTCGAACAAAGCCTCTTCCATAGTATTAGGTTTTAAGGCACATAACACTGTCCTCATATGAATGGGAAGACGGGTAGTAAACGTTTGTAAGGCGACTTGGATGTTGCTACTAACTTCATTTATTCTATTTTCTTGGCCACATTTTTGATTTAAAATTGCTAACTTGTGTTGGATGAAATTGTAGAAATATATTTCTGCTCCTTTGAATTGGGCTCCTCTCAATTCTTAATAGAGTTGTTTTACCGTTGAAAATCCACCAAAATTTGTGTTTAGCATCGCTTTAATGTCTGTCCATACTGTTAAGTGGGGATGGATCTCCATAGCTCTTCTTGCTTTTCCTGTCAGCTTTGGCTTCACAATATTCATGCACATTCTTTGTGCCTGTTCATTATATAACATTAATGTAGGGATAATATCATCTACATTCGTTATGAAGGAAGTTAAATCTTTTTTCCATCGAACTCTCTTAACTTCTCAATGTATGTTAAGGGATTGATGTCTAGGGTTCTTAGGCCAGCGTTACTTGCTGCTGCTCCCAAGGATGCATTGCCTGTTTGTACTGGAGGATTCATTTTACTGATCACTATTTTTATATTCTTTGACACAATTTTAAAATTTTATTCACTGTATCTCCTTTTACACAAGGTTAAGTTTTTTATTGTTAATTATTAATTATGTATATCTTTTACATAAAACTTCTCTTAATCTATTTTATTCTTTTACACAGAAAAAAAAATTTAGTTTGTTTGTATCCTTTTTCACAGGATTATTTTATTCTTTCACACAGAAAAAAAATTTAGTTTGTTTGTATCCTTTTTCACAGGATTATTTTATTTTATTGTTTTACACAGAACAAAATTTCTCGTAATCTATTGCATCCTTTTTCACAGAATTATTTTATTTTATTCTTCCATATAGAACAAAATCTTTTAATTAGTTGGAAGAACATTTCACGGATACCAATACGAATTCGTATCCTACCGACTGCGCCAATTTTAATCCTCGACGTATTAATTGAGTTTTTAAAAAAGATCAAGGAGATAAAATCTCCTTTTTAATCTTTTTTATGGAGCTTTTGCTCTCTTTTAGTTTCACCGACAAATGGTCCTAACTTTTCCAAAGAGCTCAACCCCGAATGAGCTGACCAAATAAAACACGTTTGCGTCGTTTGATAATCTGAGCAAGACTGAAATTTATTCATTATTGTAAAACTATATATACTATCACCACTTATTTTTATGAAATAGGAATCTTAGTTCTTTGTTCCATTTGTTGTAAATCTTTATTGACCGGAAACATGGACGGATTTAATTGTCTGGTAATAATAATGCTATATTAATTTAATACCATCGATCATGTAATCGATTCTGAAATATGACTATTGCAGTATGCAACATGAATCATCACTTTATTCTCTTAATGGAAAGGTAGTTTATATTCTTCATATATATTCTTCAGTGTCGATGAAGTATTTTAAATGATCCGGTTTGAATTTTACTATTCCCTTTTCAATAATTAATTCCTCTGATTGGGAGTAGTCGAGGATCTCCCACAATCCACTACAGCACGCGAGAAACCTGAAAAAGTTAGAGTATTTGTAATGGTCTAGTTCCTAATATGATCTTTATGGACGACTCTTCCCGAATCTGTCAGAACGGACGTGTGTCTGTTTTCTTTAACAATCTCCTCTTTGTATCGTTTCTACAATTTAGTCCCTAATCGTTTGCTAACTTTTACAAAGATTTTCTGTCCTGGCTGATATTAGTTGCAAGTTTCTATATGTTCTTCCTTGGTATTATCGAATATCAAAATATCATCGATATAGACGTAACATTTCACTCCGATATGTTGTCGGAGGACGTCGTCCAAGGTCCGTTGGAATATAGCGGGAGCGTTCCTCATACTAAATGGAAGTTTGGTAAATTCGAACATTCCATTATTGACGGAGAAAGCCGTCTTTTCTCTGTCAGATTCTTTTAAGGGAATCTGATGAAAGCCTGATTTCAGGTCCAATTTGTGAAATATTTATTCTGGCCCAGATTGGCGAGTATGGTAGTTATCTCTGGCATGGGATACTTGTCCGGTTTACTAACTTCGTTCAATTTCCTGCAGTCAATTACCATACGGTACTTCGGTCTCCCAGATGCATCGACTTTTTTGGTACGATCCAGACTGGTGTATTATAAGCGCATCTGGATTGGCGTCTTTCATCAATTTGTCTGTCTATTTCCTCTTTCAGTGCCATAGGATATGGGTACGATTTGCAATAAACTGGATTGTCAATTTTAGTGTCTAGCTTGGACTTCTGTTGTAAAGGTTAATTTTCGGTTCGGGTCAGCGAAAAGGTTGGCATATTCGTTAAGTCTAATTATGATCGCTCTGTCGTCGGGTGGTAAATGACACAGACGGATGTTGACGTTGCAAAGAGTCGTTACCTTTAGTTGTTTAAGAGGGAAGGTGAAACGATCGAGTAATGTAAGATATGATTTCCTAGTGAAGATTACAGCATTGAGCTTTCGCAATATGTCGCTACATATTAGACTTTGATGGTCTAGAGCAAGGCTAGAAGGAAGGTAGAACTTTTGCTTTTCAATACCGCACTTAAAATATCGATGTAACAGTGATGTGTTATGGACTTTTCCACCTACGAGTCAGCATAAAATGCCTGATTATTCTTGATGGGATTCTGAATATAATTTTGTCTAATGTGATTTTTATTTGATCCGGTATCCACTAAAAATTTACCGTTTCACCTCAGCAACACGAACAATGCCATAATTTCCTGGATAAACATTAGTCATGCGTCCCAGTGGCCATTTCAATGGTGGAGTGTTATCTCCCTGAATTACCACCATATTTCCTGGTTTGACGTTGGGAGATGATTTCTTCCATTTATGTCGAAGCTGAAGTTCTTGCAAGTACTCTTTTGACCATTGCTTCCAAAACTCTAGCTTCAGCCTTGATACAAGCTCCCATCTGGATAGCAAGGATAATTTTCGGGAGTCTGCTTCACTATCTATTGGAGTGGTAAGTGGCTCACCAATTAGGAAGTGTCCTGGAGTCAGTGCCGTTAAATCGGATGGATCACTTGACATAGGTGTCAATGGACGGGAATTCAGTATTGCCTCGACTTCCACAATTACAGTTTCAAATTCTTCGTACGTTAGCGAAGCAGTACCCATACTTCTTACAAGAAGATGTTTTGCAGACTTTACTGCTGCTTCCCATAAACCTCCAAGATGAAGTGCTCTTGGTGGAATAAAAATAAATTTGATTCCCTTGGAACTGGCAGCAGTCATTATATTTTCTTGTGCATCTGGTGAGTAAATCGCTTCAGCCAATTCTGATAGTTGATTCTTATGTTAGCTCCCACATTGTCTGAATATATGTTTTGACAGTGCCCACGACGAGCAATGAACCCTTTCAAGGCTCCAATAAATGCACTAGTCAATAGGTCAGATACAAGTTCCAAGTGTACTGCCTTAATTGCAAAACAACAAAAAACTGATATGTGCGCCTTAGTAGGCCGCTTGCCTCTTACTCTATGATGTATCCAAAATGGACCACAGTAATCAACCCCACCATTAATGAATGGACGAGCAGGAACTACGCGTGTCTGTGGCAGGTCGCCCATTATTTGTTGAAACAATTGTGGTTTTGCCCTGGTACATCTGACACATTTTTGGACAACAGATCGAGCTGTTTTTGGACAACAGATCCCTTCACCTGCCAAAACCGTTGTCTTGCTGTGTTTAATAATGCCTGGGTCCACAATGTTTGTTTTCCTCATGTAAAGAAATAAATAATAACTTCGTTATTGGGTCATTGTAAGGAAGTATCATCGGTGGTTTAACATCTTCGTGAAGGTCTGAGTTCCCTAAGCGACCTCCAACACGTATGATACCCTTAGGATCCAAATATGGACTAAGAGCATTAATACAACTTCTTTTATCCACTTCATGGCTTTCCTGCAACTGTTTGATATCGTCATAGAACTCAGATCTTTGAATCCTCCGAATGATGACGTATAGGAACTCATCTAACTCTTTTGGGGTGGGGGATATATGTGAATTTCGCTTATGTTGTTTACAAATCGGAAAAGGTATCCAATAATTCTTGCAGACGTTTGAATGAACCTCCATGATGCACTTTGTATATGATTGCATCCTGCTCTACTGCAGTAGCTATAGTTGCCTTCTTCTCAATATCAGTGGGAATGGCTAAACTAGAATTATATTTTGTGGCCAAAGATTCCTCCCATGAAGGAATAAAGGCCCGTGGAACACACTATCATGGCAAGTTTACTGCAGGAAGTCCACGTGACACAATATATGCAGGGTTATCTATGGAACTCACGTGGCGCCATTGATCACGAATGCTCAAAGATTGGATTGTTGATACTCTGTTAGCCACAAATGTCTTCAGAGAGGATGATTGAGCATTGATCCAGGATAAGAACGATTTCAGAGTCAGTCCATAAATACACAGATTCGTTCTGAATGTTGAGATCTACTCGTACTCGTTGAGCAAGTTCTGCCGCGATGACTGCTGCACATAATTCTAGTCTGGGTAATGTTTGTCGCTTCAATGGCGATACTCGTGACTTTGCACACAATAATCGTACAATAATCCGACGTGTCTTTGAGTGAAGCTCGAATATATGCTACTGCATCATACGCTCTTTCGGATGCATCTGCAAATACATGAAGCTGGATCTCTTTCAGAACATCGCCATTGAACATGTGTCTGCCTTTGAAATTGTTCATACTGTATAGGTTGTTTTTAGAGTTTTCCATTCTGAACAAAACGACTCAGGT
>PGFW01052558.1:0-12023 GCA_003123925.1 Haematobia irritans | reverse complement strand
CTCTGTTAATGCGAATGATATTGAAGAGAAATTATTAATGAATCTTCTGTACCAACCGATCATTTCCGTACAAAACCGGAAAATCCGAAATGGCGCTCATTTTTGTCGGATCAGTACTCACAGGCTCATCCATCTGTTCCTATAACATATGGCTTATCAAGTCTTATCATTACTGGTCAACTCAAACTGACCTCAGGAGATGATAAGACATATTTCTATTCTATCGAGGAATTGTTCTATTTCATAGCTTTTGTTGGAAACCTAATCATATAGATTGATGTCCTGCTTTTTATCATGGTGTTGTATAATCGATTCATGGGCTTGGATAGTAAAGATGTCAGACGTATCGGTCTTTAAATTTATACGAATACTCTCAATATTCATCCGTTACGAATAGGCGGACTTTGATAAAAAAGCACGAACTATATATGCTTTGGCGCACCTCAAATTTTATAGAAGATTTCTATAAAAATACCTTCTCATCATATATTCGTCGTTTTTGTTTTTATTAAAACACAGATCTAAATGAACTCCAAGAATAAATGTCCATGACAATTCCATCACCATCATCATTGCCGTCATCATCATAACAGATCGAAATCGATTCACCCATGAATCTATAGTCGGTGGGTTGGTTAAAAAATAAAATTAGCTGAAAATCAAAGCAATAATAAATTAATAAATTTGTACGTAACAATCAGGCGCGGCAAAAATTCAACAATAAACAATTATTCCAATTTTGTGGGACTATCGATTGCAAATATATTAATAAATTACCTCTATAGTCAGATTTACGTTGGCATCAATACAATATTCAGTTATTGGATCTGTCGTAATGGTAATCATCGCACCCCAAAGGCAGAAATCATGGGCCGAGTAAAGAATCGACGCACCGCTCCGACAATGTTCCGTCAATTGTTAGTGTGCTAAATTAATCATTTATTCATAAATAAAATCAATTGAATGGCCTGCTGATAACTATAAAACTATTCATATATTCATTTTGAGAATTTTATCATATATACTATATATATTCAGTATAAATAGATGAAGTAGTAGTAGGAACTGATGTGGTCCATTATGTGCATATGTAAATGGTTTTTTGCTGCCGCAAACAAAAATTTCATTCTTACCGGCATGCTAGGTAAAACTGGTCATATAAGAATTAAGATGCAACAATGAAATGATTTTTTTCGTATGGTTATCACAATGATAAATGGATAAAATTATTGAGCAAATAGGCCAAATGCCATTATGGAATTGAATATCTGATGGAAGAGCAAACAATATTATTCTATAGAGTTATGAAAGTTTCAAGCGTGTTATAAGATCATTCAGTTGAATATTTATTCTTGTCTGTGTTGGTTTATCTTTCTCCAGTATTATATGAAATATTTTGGCTATATATTTATTCGCGATTACCTCAGATGGTTGTGACAGACGTTATCCCTTTTCCAATGGAAAAGGCTATTATGATAACGACACCACTGAGTCTGTCTCTTATGCAAATGGCAAAAAATTGGAAGCTGTTTCAAACAGAAGAAGGATACTCATGGAGATGAGCAACATCATACTCCTGCAGAGACGAGCTACTTTTAGTTCACTGATGCAAATCATACCCCGAGCAGCTCCGAAAACCACTTCAAATCGCGCAGAATCAGGGTAAGCCTCATTAGTAATTGCAACAGACCTCCAGGTAATAGAGCTGAAAAATATTAGAGACCAAATAATAATGGGGCCGGGAAGGCGGACAATTTGGTAGTAACATTCATCCACGGGAGCCACCGTGGTACAATCGGTGCAGCCCGCCTTGGGCATAGCCAGGGTCGTGGGTTCAACCCACTTTCGCAAACAACAAAAGTTTTTCAGCGGTGGATTATCCCACCTCTGTAATGCCTGGGTGACATTTCTGAGGGTTTCAAAGCTTCTCTAAGTGGTTTCACTGGCAATGTGGAAACGCCGTTCGCCCCATCCGGCCCTCTAAAAGGAGTCCTTACCTCATTGTGCTTTAACATAGAAACTCCCCCGGCAGCATCAGTGATGAACGCAGAGAAGTTCACACTGTGCGTATCCACAATGGACTGAATCCTCTACAGTGAGGACTGAAATATCCAACGGCTGCCCACCGTATCACCCCTACACTACCACCTTATCGCGCTCGAAATTGGCGGGGACAATGGACCAATGGCAAACGGGTACGACTGGAGTACACCGCACTTATAATCGACAGACCAAACGACAATTATGCAAGAGAGACGATATGGAGAAGCTGACATAGCCCATAACTCAGATGTTTTGGTCAAGGCGAAAGTATCTGTACCGTATGGGAAATTCAGCTAAGCACTGCATTTACGAAAGAGGCAGAGTTATAGATGAAATCGATCATAATTTGATAGATGTCGCCGGGGGGGAAAGACAGCGTAGAGGCTTGAACATAAAATTGGGTCGTGTTTCCCCGAGAATATATAAGAAATTGAAAACTTAAAGCAAGCAATTGAGAAACTAAAATTGAGCTTTTAATTGGTATAGGAAAACAGGAGATGGACACGGACCACGTGCGAGTCCACCTCGAAGTAATGTGAAATCGGATCCGAGAGACCATTGCCCGAGGTAAAAGGGATCATTCCCCGAGGGATGGGTTTTGAGCCAGTATCGTCGGCATACGGGTGGCTGTATGCATTACGTTTTTTGCAATCCCAAAATTGTATGAAATAACAACAAAATTGTATGAAATTGAAAAATTGAAGCTTTAATTTTGATAAGGAAACAGGAGACGGTCACGGACCACGTGGAAGTCACCTCGAAGTAAAGTGAAACGGTTCCGAGAAACATTGCCGAGGTAAAAGGGGATCATTCCCGAGGGATGGGTTTTGAGGCCAAGTATCGTCGGCATGCGGGTCGGGTGTACGCATTACGTTTTTTGCTATCCGAAAATTGTATTGAAATAACAAGTATATACGGCCGTAAGTTCGGCCAGGGCCGAAGCTTATGTACCCTCGCACCATAGATTGCGTAGAACTTCTTCTAAAGCATTGCCATCCACAATTGAAATTGCTTCTCTTTGAGGTTAACGCAAGCCAAATCTGGAGGTATATATACCAACACCCATGTACCAAAATTTTTACCGGTCGGATGAAAATGCTTCTATTAGAAGCTCCGGCAAGCCAAATCTGAGGGGTCCGTTTTATAGGGGGGCTATACGCTAAAAGTGGACCGATATGGCCATTTTGCAGTACCTCCTACTACATCATAACAACTACTTGTGCCAAGTTTCAAGTCGTTGCTTTGTCTCGTTCGGAAGTTGTGTTGATTTCAACAGAGGGAACGGACGGACGCACATGCTCAGATCGACTCAGAATTTCACACCCCAGAATATATATACTTTAGGGCATATTTCGATGTGTTACAAACGGATGCAAAAGTTAATATACCCCCCATCCTATGGTGGAGGGTAAAAAATATATAAAAGTTCATGTAAAACTAAAAAACAGAAGATTGTTTAGTATGATTAACTAAAATATAAGATATAACTCTTGAAGATTCGGCCCGACGAACTGTATATCCTTGTTGATCGATATATTATAAGAAATAAAAATGAGTGGTTATTACAATTTTCCATATTTACCTTTATTGATAATCATTAATCAGAATAATGGATGGCAGTAGGAACTAGCACATAGGCAAAAATTCTCCCCAACGCATCTTTCCAAAATATAATAATACACGATATGTGTTACGATAATTCCGTATCGCTATTAACTATCGTCGGAACCTAGTAATCTTCTGGTATCCACCACATTAACCAAAGATTTAGATGCAGATAGCATAACAATTGACAATGATAGTACTATAATGTCCAGGAAAGACAGAAAACACCTGTGATTGATGGTGAAGAATAGTCCCAAAATCCGGGGACTCCCGAAAGGCATACAACACAATCAACTAAAAACGGAACAAGGGAACGCAGATGAAATGTTAGGGAGCTTTCATCGTCTGCAACTTTGCATAAAGATGAAGCTTTGGATTTATCGATACTCTCGGCAATCGAATGGTTTGTCCACCAAAGGACATGTTGCTCTGGAGCCTTACAACATCAAAGTAGCTGTGGCTCATATTCGCTGCTGCGCTTTGGCGCAATTCCCATATTTGGAGATAGGCCTGGGGACCTGACGGCCATATTGAGATGTTCAGCGGCAACATTTGGATGCAATTGCAATTCATACAACCGCTACTAAAGTCAATTGAAGAAAAGATGGTCATCGAGATGATTTAGATGAAGAGGATAATGAGATAGAATAGATAGAAAGGCCGTTGTTATGAACGCTGCTGCCAGAAGGAAATGAAGACGAAGAATCTTCGAAGCAGAAAGCGAATTAAGACCCTAAAGGCTACAGTAACGTGAGAGTGTCTGATGTCATCAGCAATCAAAAAATGGTATTAGGATCGCACAGATGCTGTAGAAGAGAAATACAAAAGCTAGAAAGATATAAGATAGTTGCAAGAATTCGGAGAAAAGATGCATACAAAAAAAAAAAAAAAACAGTCACCATATCAAGCCTTGTTGGTGCATAGCCCTCTTTGGCACATACATACAATAATTAGCCATCATGATACACATACCCACCGCAACAAACAGTGAAAGTAATAAATAGTCTGGAAATGTTAGAATAGTACCGAAGAAGTTTGATACAGAATAATAGAGATAACCATGCCTCCCCAGTGCAAGGAATATTGAATAAACTCAGAAAGATGGCTCAAGGACGAGGGAACATATGAAATTTCAAACATCGATTGTAAATAATATCGTGGGAAAAAATATTTTGGCTCATTATTCGGCTTACAAAATCCACTTGCAGATTCACATAACGGGCAGAAAGAACTTTCGTTGCAATGTGAATGAACTGGACAGTAAATTCACCACTAAGGTAACCCTGAAGGGTGCAATAGAAGACATACACAAATCTAAACGCCTAATTTTAATGGACACAGGAGTAAGAGATATATAAAAAGATATAAATGAGTCCTAGGGCACCACAACCTTCAACGCCACTGCCACCAAAACCTCCGCCTTTAACCAAATGAGCCGGATAGCAGAATGTGCATACCTGAACAAGATGAGTTATTACCATTTCAAAGATGAAGAAAATTTTGCCAAGGCGCCGGAGATAGATAGAGCTATAGAGAAAGACAAAAAGACGCCAATGAGGAAGAGAAAGAAACTGCCAAATAAAATCAATAGAGAGAGATATAATCAATGAGAAATCAATCATGAAGAATTAAGTAAGAACCCAATTGCAAGATGAAGCCAAGCCCAAACTTGGTTGAAGAGAAAAGAACCCAACAGAGCTTTTATAGAGAGCAACACAGGTCTATAGAGCTTAATCTATATGGTGAATGAAAGACAAGAAAGACCAAAAACATTTAGTGGAAACCCAAAGATCATAAATAAGAGAAAGCAGTTATCGAATGGATAAGGAACCACCAAAAAAGCATCAATAGAAGGATTCCTCCAGTGCAGAGAGGTGAAATGCCCGACACCATATTGCAAGCATACCGAAGGTCTTTCTCTTTGAAGTCGGAATGCAGTTTTGGACTCTTAGGCGGGGATTTTAGTCAGTTGAAGCTACGTAGCAAGTATTGGAAAGACCTCATTGAAATACCAATCTGGAACGTCCAAACTGCAACAGTTTAGTGGACAGAATAGGAATTGCTCAACGATCCCAATCAATGTATATTTTGGCCAAAAAGGTAAATGTCCTGTCGTAGCTCCCCTGGCAAATGCACAATAACGACCATACGGGTGACGAGGCTTCCGATGCAAATCTGTGGTCGAGCTTCGCCCAAGGGCCAATCTTAGGTCACATGAAGTTCACAATTAAAACTCCCATGAGATCCAAATTCAAATGCCGTTGTCATCAGAAATTCTCCATGGCAATTATCCTACAGCAGCATATACCGTATCCATACCATAGACGATGGTCGAGTGGCTGGTACCCTGGCAATTGGGTCCGAGGAACATCGAGTGAATGGCAGGCTATTGCCGGAACATAATCAGCGGCATACGGAGCCCATATGAAGTGCAATTTTTAGAAGATTCAACAGATTCCAATAAATCTCTAGGAACTTCGGAAACTTTACTTTTCAACCACTTCGAATATTCGGGTCAACGTTCTGGAATCACATCACAAGGAGATTTTTACGATATATGACAATGGCAAGTACTTGATGATTCAGGGAAATAGTGTCGTTAACCCATGGTAAGCGGCAGTTTGAGATACTGGAGGAAAAATGGAAGGTGGTGTTGAAGTGTAGAATCGACATCGCAAGCCTATTGACTTAACTTCCCGCGGACTTCTACGAATGCCAAACGAGCTTTAGAGCATTTCCCGCATCTTAATGGATGCCCCCAAATCTTTGGTTTAATGGCTGCCGCCGAGAAAAATTCAAAATCTTGGCAATCAGAGCGAATTCCATTTGTGCCTTTTGGACGCATTGGTTTATGGGTAGTATGAAACTATATGTAGTTTTTTTAACTCAATCGAAATGAAAATCTCTTTGTTACCCGTTCGCGAACATAATTATTATTCAAAAGACACAGGACACGTATTTTGTTGTTGGTAACGCTGGGTGATTGCTTCCACGACGGCGATTTGGATTGCTATTGTGATAGCAACCCAGAGATACTGCTTTTTGGACAACATGTACGATATTGTTCTACAAACAGGGTTTGATATTCAGTTTTCCACATAAAGTTGGTCCAGTTAACTTCGGAGACATCCTGTTCGCAGTTTCAAGGCAGCATTCTGGACCAGGTCTGGTATGTTATTTCACTGCGTGCGCTTTTGTTTGAGGTGTCCACACTGGCACTGCATAGTTTAAACACTGGACTGCTCAATTGCCTTATCTTTTGTCCACACCCAAAAGATGCTGCCGGCAGCGTTTTGAGGTCATGTGATTTTACCGCCGATTCTTTATCAACAAATTGCAGTGGCCCAATAAGGTAGACGATTTGAAACGGCTGATCCATGTGGATTTCCGAATATTTTAGGTATAATTAATAGTCGGAATTGCTTGACAATGCGACATTCAACCGCCTGGGTACTTCGATATCCATGTATTCGGCTTTATGGTAATTGTGGTGTATCGTTTGCTCGGAGACCGTGATTCGCGACGAATTGTTCGTCTCTTAATTAGCTCTATCACTCCTCGGAATGCGCCACAACTGTCGGGTGAATATCTGACGTTGATACTCCCATTATGCTTGTAGTGAGTTTCAGATGGCTCTTCGCTGGGGCCTCAGTTGGGCATTAGCAGCGCAATTGACAACGAGCGGCCACTTCCGGCATTTCCTGTCTGAACACCATGAACAATCGGGAGGGGGAGCTTCACTTGCAAGGGCTTATTCTGTGTTCTGGGAAAGCCGACACAGTTTTGACGTTGTTTTTTGGTTTGATGAAACGTCGATCGGTCATATGGAGAGGTGGCCAGAATCCAGCAGAAATGACGGGTTGCCAGGATTACTTTCATTAATTAGACCAAGGTGACGCTATTTAATGATCTCCTGGCGAAACTGCACAATCAGCCCAAATTCTGCCGGGGGGTTCTCTTTGCTTGCACCATGCAAAATGTGTTTGTAATCTTTATCTGCTCAGAGATCATGCTCCTGGTCATTGCTCAGGAGAGAAATGCAAAGCTCATGGTGGCATTAAAGTCGCCTAGCTCCAATCGGCTATGTCCTCAGTAGCAGCCACTCTATGCTTTTGGGCTATACCTGGAGCGCAGTGCCAACGCGGAGTATATTCACATTGTATTTCTCTAATCTCGGCAGCCCAGACTTCGTTTACCGCCCATACATACATTTCTAGGGGACTGAGTGTCTGGTACAGGTGAGCTAGGTCTATATAACACGAAACAGTGCAAATCAAATTGTCCGGCTCGTTATGTGAAAGCACATTGTAACATACAGGCAAGTTACTTTTAGCTTTGGGGCCTTCACTATCGATGATGAATTTTGATACCTGCATCTAAAACGGCTTAATCGTAAATCTGCAGTTTTGCAAGAGCGAATATCCCGCCTGAAAGAGGCCTGCATTCGTCGTCTAATTTTTTTCTTCATTCCAACTTTTTTTGCTTGTATAACCATTGCTTGCGCTCAGCCACTTTTTGTCCATCCGTATAGATGGCCAATTCCGGAAATTTATTTGTCGTGTCAGTCCCCAAATGTTTTGAATATTGAATTTTTTTGCCAAATACAATATTGAATCCGCCATATGGTTAGTTTCTACTGTTTCCAACTGAATCTACATTCAGTATGTCGCGTCTGTATTTTCTGGAGAGTTCGGCCTTTCATTTAATGAGTATGACTTCAGCTGCTCTTCCTGATTTGTAGTCAAAGTGGCATGCCCCTTAATACCTCCAGTGACCGTTGGTGTGTCGAGGCCGAGTCATACAACAATACAAGGATATGATCTTTGTATTTTTTCGGCGTGGTTGTTCTATAGGTAGTACCACAATGTATATTCGATGCCCCACCTTATGTCTGTGCAACAGATAATAAATATAGATAAGACACCTTTAATGTCATTGTTGCATCAACATGGCGCATTATAGTAATCTTTCAAACATATATCTATACCACATAATTTCAATCTATTTTCTGCGATTGAATATATTCCGGTAAAGTGCAGTTTGATTTTCAAACCTAGAGACCATGATACGATGATGAAAAAAAAAATAAACCGGAAATCATTACACCACATAAATTATCACTGTCATATGTAACATGTACTTACAATAATGCAGCCTTGCTCAATAAACACAAAATCGTCCCAATACGCTAGTCACCAACCGCAATCTATCCAATAAACGCACTAGTTCTTGTGCTTTCAAAATGGAAAAGTCTTTTTGTCTGTCACCTTTGACCGCATCAACAGACAGCATTGCATGTTCCGATACTGAGTATTGACGAAGAATCATGAGCCACAATTGAGAGAATAAAGAAATCCACTTTGGCATCATGAACGACATAATTCAATTGGACCAAAACAACAAAGAATTTTTGCTATAGATTTTTTTTTGTTCTCTCAAATACATTTGCATTTATGACGAATACGATTTTTTGAGCTGGAAATAAACTGTAACAATAAGGATTGTAAATGTGGGGCGAAGCATCATAATCAATCTAGTTAAGCTATTTCGCGTTGAAACTTTCGCGTGTTATGTTAATTAAACGTTCAGTATAAAGCAGATAATAAATCAATTGTGCACAGTTTTCTTGTTGTCTTCTGATTTGCCGAAAGACTTTACAGAATATGCTCGTGTTTTACAATTTTTATTATTGGGATTATTTAAGGAAAAGTCATCGCGAAAATAAAGTGGATTTTCAAACCGAATTACTTCAGCATACTCAGCAGGGTACAAAAATATAACCGAGTGAACTAAGATGGAAATATTATTTGGTCGGACATCGGTTTAGTGTGGCATTGTACTGATATCGCAAGTTTTTCGTCGATCCACACATTTCCCACCTATATATATATAAAAAAAAAAAATAAAAAAAAAAAAAAATAAAAAAAAATAAAAAAAAAAAAAAAAAAAAAAAAAAAAAAATAAAAAAACAAAAAAAAAAAAAATAAAAAAAAAAAAAATAAATTGACAATAAATATATAATATAATAATATAATAACTATAACATTAACATATAATAAATAATAATTAAAGTATAATATATATACTATATATTATATATATAACTATTAAAATCAACATAGGAGTTGCGGTGAATTTGGTATTGATAGTATAATCGACTACAACCATGCAGTGGTCAATAGACCTGCCTTTTTAAATGTTTAAATTTAATCCTGTCAAACTATCTGAGAGCGGTTTAGAAATTATTCCTTTTTTTTCTTAATCAAGCTGTGAAATATTCGGTGGAATTTTTTCTCTGGCACTTTCCATTAGTTCTTGGCACCTAGCATCTGCAAGACCACAACTTTTGTAATGACTAAAACAAAGATATCATAAACGGCCGGTAAGTCGGCCAGACCAGAATCTTATGTAACACTCCCACCCATAGATATTGCGTGAAACATTCTAAGAAAGACTGATCAATAAACCACAATACGAATTGCGTTGATGGTCAATCAAAACCGTCGTACGATGGCAGGATCTTAAAATTCTCAACAACATCGTCATTACTAATTGTAGTTAACAGTACCATACCGGTGTATAATATATAGACAAAAAAGTATATCGTATATTCAAGTCTACAAATAATTAGAATGATATAGATTATCCTGCTACGGTAAGTAGAGCCGACTGAAAATATGAGGGTAGCTATATATGGGGCCTATAAAAACACATTAATGAAACTTGATAATGGACATTTTGGGTGTGAAATTGGGAACGATTTCATCTTGACCTAGTTAAAGGCATGTTGTTAACGGCCATAGAATAGCCAGTGTACCAATTCAACTGCTCGGGTGAATTTGCTTCTCCAAAAAGGCTCAAACCAAATCTTCGTGATCGTTTTACGATGGGGGGCTATATATGAAGTATGGACTGATATGGACCATTTTGGCATGGTTTAAATATCATATACTACACCACGCACCAAATATGCACAGAATCGTTGAATTTATGCTTCTCCAGAGTGCTCCAAAACCAATCTGGAAGCATTTATTTAATATGGGGGCTATATATAATTATGGACTGATAGAACTAATTCACTTCGCATGGTATGTTGATACAATGTACTAAACATTACGTCAAATTTCAACCGAATTCGGATGATTTTGGTCTTCAAATTTCCAGCCAGATCGATGAAACATTTGTATCTCTTAGAGGTTCCCGCAACCAAAATACTGGGGGGTCCGATAATGGGCGGCTATAACGTAAAAGTGGACGATATGGCGCATTTGCAATACCATCCGAAACCTACATCAATAACAATTAACTTTGTGCAATTTTCAATCCGTTAGCTTGTTTCGTTCGAAAGTTAGCCGTGATTTCAAACAGACGAGGAACGGAAACATGCTTGAATATACCAGAATTAGTATATGCTTTATGGGGTCAGAGGAATATTTCTACATTGGTGTTCAACGGGAATGAACAACTTAAATAACCCATAACCAAACTTAATACCCATCCCTATGGCTGGAGGAAAAATACCTTCCACTACTACGGATTGGAGTTCGAAAATCTCGTGGTGAAATTTGTAAGCTCGATCTATGCATGTCCGTCCTCCGTTGAAATCAATGCTAACTTCCGAACGAAACACGCCAAATCGCTTGAAACTTAGCACAAGTCATAGTTGGTTATTAAATTAGCCCTCGACAAAACAACGCTTCGGTAACATATACCCCTCAAACCATCTTTGCTTCAAGCCATAATATACTTTTAGAAATTGGTCAAACAAACAATTGTTTTGTTTTGTTCAACCACATATTATTTTCCTTAGGCAATACACTGGTAAGAAAAAAAATTTAAACGAAATTTTACTTATGTGATTATTTTTCTTAATCGACCATTTGGTTACTTCCAATTATTTTACTTGCAGCATACCTCTAGGATCTCTCTTTCTAAACACATACAATGTTTACTAGGATTTTAAATTATCATTGTTGCATCTAGCATATTAATTAAAACAGTTTAATGTCCGCAAACTATTTCTACATATTACAATATGTCTCCCTAAGTAATGCTAATTTAATGAAACGTTAATATGATTACTTAATATAAATATATATGCTGTTAAAAATTGGTTCAAAATATACTTTTTAACCCCAACATATGAAGAAACAGTCTTTTTCGTCCGTGTTACACGGACATATGTTAATTGTTTAGAACATATTATGTTTGGGATTTTTCGTCCGTGTACACGGACCGAAACGACTGTTTTTCGATATTTTGAGTATAACATTATACTTTTGGAACTCCAAATTTAACCACATTTTTGTGTGAAACATATAATGTTTTCATACGATAACTAGCATCTATGTTTGGGCATATATGTTACATATGTA